>JAPUUL010000374.1:0-19827 GCA_029590625.1 Lasiodiplodia mahajangana
ATGTTGAGTCGCCGAAGCCGGGCCGCGTAACCCCAACTATGGTGATGCCGCGCCTTGATGCTGCTTCGTAAATGGGCAGGCCCTCATTGTGGGTACCGGGGAAGCCATGGAAATAGAAGGCCGTCGGTTGACCAGCTGTAATTGGGGTGCCGAAAGTTGTGTAAGAGAGAGTCCGCCCGTCTGGCAGCTTGATAGACTCGTCTTGAGACATTGTGGATGAATTGGAAATGGGAACTCAGCGATGTCCGAAATTTTTCTAGGCACCCACCAATTGTTATTTCTTATAGGGGTACTAATCGTCCTAGGCACCGATGTATGCCCCTGGCGCTGCATGGGGTACATGGCCAAGGCGATCTATGCCTCGAGGAGAACGTGGTTGGGGATTTTATTGGTTAGTGACTAATTAGTAGGGTATTGTTTATATCCCAGTTCTTATTTGTTCCAGGGTTCTAAAGAGACGTACATATCTACCAATTTGTCCATACACCAACACTAGCGCCTGACCAAGTCCGTCCGCCCAACCGCCTTACGAAATGACAAGAGGCGATCCCTTTGTGCTTGAAACTCGCAGTAATTTTGAAAGTTCACGACCAAGACAAGCCGCATGACACTCCGCTACGATACTGCCTTTTCATCTTGGCAGATCCTCCCTCAGCTGCAGCCGTCAGTTGCATGTAACCGGCCTACTTCATTGCTCCTCCTGCACCCTCTAGTAACGGTATTTCAATATGCGCCTAAGGCGCAAGGGTATCTTTGTAGCAACTAGCTCGTGCGGCCGTACTCAGTTAGATCCGGGCGTCGATGTATTAACCTAGTATAGCTGTGGCCGATTGTAAGGTTTCGAAGTCTGGAATTCGCTCCCATCTTGGTGCCCCCCCACTATCTGGTGCGACAGTACGATCTTGATCGCCATCAAGGGGTTCAATTTTGGACTTGAGATGCCACTGGATGGCGCGGGATTCTTGGACATACGCCGTGGGATATAGCGTGTATAGGATTCCGTCAAAGTAAATACCAGCGCCTTTGCCCTCGCCGCCCTCCAAATTGACGTCGTACAGAATATCAGCCATCCCCAACATGGCCTCAAAAGGGATCCGTAGGCCGCGAGTTCCTGGGAAAATAGGGACTGTAAAGCCATATGCTAAGATAGTGCTTGGGAACAATGCTTTCCAACATGTCCCGGGACGATCATCGAGACCACTAAGGTCCCGTAAGCTGATCCTAAAGGTTGACCTACTGTCTTCTGAATGTGAAGTATCTCGAAAGTCCACAGATGAGCAGGCTACTTGGCCGGCGTGCGGCAACCTGAATGACGCGGTAATCCAAGCGAGGAATTGCCCAAGTGTTGAAATTTCGTTGGTAGTGCCCTCGAAAACTAGTCTTGAGATCTCGAAGGCCTCTTCGTCGATAGGACATAGCATGCTTCGAAGTCTACTGCTTGGTTGCACCTCTAATGATACAATCAGGGCTAGTGGCAAAGCAAGAGAACAACACAGGAAAGGATAAAAACGGGCTACGAAGATGATACGCAAGTAGAAAACATGAAAATACTCTATCATATCAAAATCCAACAGTGTTAAACTGACCTGAGCTAGGGAACTTTCTCCCCAAAAGTATTTCCAAGTCCATCAGGAACTGTTCACCAAGTCCGTCTTCTTTCCAAGTCGTTCGAACGTACTCGCGACACGTTGTTGCCCAGGAGTGCTGTGAGTCACCTGTCACCGTCAAAACGGGGCCAAGATCAGGGTTGCTCTCAAGCTCATCTCTGATGCACTGCTGAATTTGCCAGGTGACGTCAAATACCGCCTCATGAACGTCCTCGCCTGTTTCTGGAGATGTAAACGAGCCTTTTATGATCGTATCAATACTCTGCAAGAGGGTGCTCGCGTTCTCCTGAGACAGCGCATCGTCAATACTAGAGTCCACTGGAAGCTCAATATCGCGGGGTTGACTGGCTGGCGGTCTATGCATCTGTTTATAGGTACTCGTCCCCCCGGAATGGCTCCCTCGTAGACGACGCCACCAGCCGTGGGCCACCCTCGACATTTGCGGCTCGGTAAAGGCGGGGTTTCTATGATTACTACTGCCTATCGGAGGAGGCTCACGATGATCTAGCTGCTATTCAGGCGTTGTAACCGAGACTACGATAGATCGTTCGAGTTATGAGAGCATTGCGTGCCCAGTTGAATGGCGGTGGTGGAGTGTTTAAGCCCTAAAATTCGTGGAGCTGTTGTTAGAGTTAGGTAGAAGTGTGTTTATTTGCTCAGGTGATTATTTTGTTAAATGTAAGAGCAGCAGGCATTTCACAGCCTCATCAGCGAATTATATATAGTGCCGGCAATGATAGCCTACCTGTCAGATATTGGCGAGCCAATCATCTCTGGCTTTGATTGATGATTGCCACATATAATTCGGTCCCATCTGCCACGTGGGGCGTCAAAGTGACAATCTTTGTTTACGTGCAAATGCATTAGCCTACCGCGTTCCATTATAATCGATGCCGGGGTTGTGTCCGTTGAGCACCTCCCTATCAATAAATCAAATCAACAATTTTGAACTCGAGGATCACCGGCAACCATGATGTCTTGCAGCCTATTCGAACATCATTAATTGTCCTAATGTTTGCAGTTAATTAGGCTTCAGAACTCCTTTTCTGTTCCAATGAGGAGTCGTGTATTAGAGGGATATTCTTCTCGGCACAAGCAAAAAAAAAACGAGTGACTATTGTGGGCATCGTATGACTAATTGACATTAATATCCCCCCCCGTAAGCTTCGAAGGCTTTCGTCTCCCTGAATAATAACTTTCACCTTTCCTATCGCTGTCTGCAAATTAGAATGTGATTTAATTTTCACCTGGCGTGAGAGTGAGGAAGGTGATTGTTTTAGTAGAGGGATCCATAGACATTCGAAGAGAGTGTTCATGATCTGAAGTAAATTCCATTTCCCCAGCGTCGTCGACCTCTGGGGGTAAATGTTAGTGTTCGCTTTTATTTATGAAAGCCGTGGAAGATGTATGGGTAGGGGCCCTTACCTGTAGACTGATTTGAATCCCCCCCCCCCCTTGAAAGCGACCAGGCCGGCCGTTTCAGGAAGATGAGAAAGCCTGGGAGCGAGAGTTCGCTCCCGCATATGTTCTGAGGAATTCTCAACAAACTCGTCAATGGCTTTTGCCATATGCTTGATATCTAGGACTGATGAATTGACTCGGCGTCTAATATCAGGAACGTATCGCCCCAGACCGAGAGACTGAGGTTCGGGACTTCCAGTTTCATTTGCCCCTTTTCAGTGCCCGGGGGCGGGGAAGGAAAAACCTGATCTAGGGACCTTTGGTAGGTGCCAAGGTACTGTTTCATGGCTTGGACGGCGGCATTGAAGGGCCATCAATGTTGGGTACTCACGTCTCGTCCCAGATGACCAGACCCTTGTTGGCAAATTAACCACATCCGTGGTATTCGTGATCGGTGCGTTGGGCAGCAAGGGTCAGACGCATGATTCTGTTGAGTGATGGACGACATTGTTTGCTTTGGTGGGAGAACAACGAGGGGGCTCGGAGATGGGAAAGGGGAGAGAAGGGGGAGCGTTGGTGGTAGAGCGTGGAATGTAGGAAAACAACTTACTAATTCAAAAGCGATTAGTTGGAGAATAATGGAATCTGAACTGCCTGCATATTCATCTCAGCCATCATTGCTGTATTACTGCAAACGCCGAGGATGCTTGACGGGTGGTCGCTCGGACTCTCCTCCGCTCTACACCCTCCTCATCGTGATTATTGACACCTTGATGGTCCCCCCACCTACCTTCGTGGTCTAGTTAGTTACAATGTACGCTCACGTACCTACTATTTCACTATTAGAGAGGTATTATGCGTGAATCCTTCTACCAATTCGACTTAGCCCTCCCATTACCTCTGTAGATTAAGTAGGTAGAGAATTAGCCTTACTCGATTCCAAATATCTCGTTTCTCGAGCTCCTCTGATGTGTGTCAAGACGAGTTGGATCTCTGAGAGGGGCACTCTGATGTAAGTTGGACCTGGTTTACGGAGATCCATGGTATGGGAACATCCATTCATCACATTTGTGAGTTGTATTATTGGTGGGTGGATATGAAGTCGACAATTCTCTCAAATTGGACCCCGAACGGGCCGATCTGCTCGGCTAAGGCGTTGTATGTAAACAGAGTGGGTTGCTGCGCATGAGGACTTAATAGGCCTACATATTATTGGGCTTTTCCTGGGCCTTTCCCCAGGTCCCTATGTTACAGGGTCACCTGCAGGGCTTACTTAGTACCGTACACCTCGACCGCTTGGAACCAGGTCACATGACAAACCTGTCTTGAAACTTTCTTTCTTCTGATAGGCCTACATGCACCTCATCACGGACGGCGAGACCAAGTCCTATGGACGCTCACGTGTTGACTGAAGGCTGGTTGGATCATGACATGCAAGATTTCTTATTGCGCTACAAGAAATCGTTCTTGGTCAAGATGTTCCTTTGGTCGCAAGCTGAACAGTTGTTAAGACGCCTAAATACTACTTCGATGGTACGAGAGGGTAAGAGGTCACGGTTGTCGGCGATGAGTTAGACGATATGTACAGACTTACGATAATGCGTATGGAGGAACCATTATACCCACAAAACAAGGAAATTTACCAATAATTAGTTAGTCATCGGGCTCTATTTCTGTTATATATGCTACGTCGTTGCCTTTGGCCGTAACAAGACCCTAGCAGACCCTACTACGGGTAGTACACAATTAACTTAACAATACAAAAGCCTTCTTGCGCTAATGAGAAAATAAACAAATCCAAGAGCGTATGCATGCGGCTATAGGTACCTAGACAATACGAATCTTGCTAGCCTCTAGCATTGAAGCTCTGGGCTTTCAGGCTCGGTGCATGAAGCTTGGTTCCATGTGGTTTAGTCATATCTCGTGTATGTTTTCATCACCGTTACTGGAGCTATTATCAAATTATTGCTACAAAAGCTGTGTGATAAGTCTAGATGCTACGGATACTTGCGGTGGTAGAAATCCGATTGTAAGCGTCGGATATTGGGGGCCAAAGGCTTCAGTGGCGGGCTGAGTCCGAGCCAAGCGGAACCGACGTTGCAATTTTGTCCTTTGCATGGATTAAATGAGAAAGATTCTGTATTTGGAAAGTTAGAAGCAGAATTCTCTAGCTGAAAGAATCACAGAAGACCTACAGCGATAATACAGCTTATTGCATCAATATTTAGGCAGGGAGGGTGGGATGAACCGTCTTTAGAATATAATTGGCACAATGTTATCTTGTCATCTTAACTGTGCCCTGGGGAGGCGACCCGAACTCGAGGTGATATACCGAGGTTGATGCAGCATTCAAACTCGCTTTATTACAGCTCAACCGGCTTTATAAGAAAGCGATCACATTAGAAACAGTAGGGTACTGAGATGGCATTGGCTGCCTCTCTAAGTGCTTGTGTTTTAAAGTAGAAAAAGTCTGGTAACTAGCTTCATGTAATATTCTTTGGGTATGCAACGGTGTCATTCACTTGATGTTAACAGTTGCCACTGGTTTAGGACTGTCGTCTTGAAGAAACTTACGATGGTTTCAATATTTCGGGGAAAACCGGATGCATAAGTACTTATGCAACAAGAATACCACACACACCACAGAAAGCGCGGTCTGTCAGTCCTGAGTAGGCATGGATACTGAAAAGGATCTCAGCTCAGTTGACGAGCAATCGCGACTAGGGTGCGTCGAAGAGGTCCCAAGTATAAGACAACCATCCCCCTCCTCGAATTCAATGTGAGTGTAGTCCTTTCAACATCAGCACATATCATTCTAATATCTTCTTCATTGCTTAAGATAGCTACACACCATCAGACTCTCCCCTTCAGTCAATACCATACTTATCAACACCATGTCGGGAATTGTTAGAGCGTCTTCAACTGGCGATGGGCTCCCCGAAATAAAGACGGACTTGAACACTTGTACCACAGTCGAGTGCCAGACCGTCACCTCGCATGGGAACGCCGCGTTATCGGATGCCGCGTTGCCGACCGTCATCAAGTGCAACCAGGGCTACTCGTTGCTGGGCCCTTCTTCGTACACATCCGGAAACAAAGAAGGTGTCGTGCACATCCCAATCGCTGCTCCGATCGCCATGGTCATCAACCCTGCCTTGCTGCAGAACATCGTTGTCAAGTTTTCTAGCACGAAGAGGGCGAGCATCGAAAACGTGTGGCTGTACTACGACACGGCCAAGGTCGCTAGTGCCAACCCCGGCAAGAGTAGCACTTTCTACGTCTCTTTCTCTGGGTCAGAGAGTGCTGCGGCCGCCTACTCTTACGCAGACCCCAAAGGCATCTGCCTCACCCTCGACATCAACTTCCCAGACAAAGACGCCTCTATCAGTCTATCCTCGGTGGAGTTGATCTACCTCTACAAATAGGCCGGTTGGTAGTACCCGCTAGGTGCTGTCGCGATATCGGTTAACGGCGAACAGCTCCCTGATGTGTAGGGTGTGCTTCGGCTTGGGTGTTAGAGTACTTAACTTGTCGTGGAAGATGGGTTTAAGTGACGGGAAAACTGTCATTGTGACAGCATGGGCGATGCGCTGCATCAAGCTACACGCAGCGTGACTATGAATCGCACAGCTTTGCAGAACTTTCCTTACATTCTCTATCATAGCTTTGGCATAGGATATTCAGTACAAGTCGTTCTTTTAAGTTCTATTCTAAGAGAGGCTTCGCTTATAGGGGTCTTCCGCCCTGGCCATCCCAATGTGGAAGGCCGCTTGAGCAATGAATGCCACATTGCAAGATAGGCTATCTTTGGCTACTAATGGAAACGTTCCACAATACCAGTGACTTATAATAGTGTTACCTTTCTTTTCGCTTACGATGCTCCCCGCATCGTTGTCTGCTGATTTGTACTATTAAATCTTAATAATGATGTGATATAAGCAAACACTGACGCTAACGTTAGATACCAGTGGGATCGATTAACGTGAATCTCTTACGCCTTTTGGCACTATTTAGGGTAGCCTAGTAGGTAGGTAGGGCCGTGGCGATGCAGTTGGCGCCGAAAGTGGTTCTCCCGTACCGCAACCAACATGCCTGTGTTTATCTATAATATAGTCAATGAGTGAAAGCCCTTGTTCATCTGACAAGCCATGAAGACATGCCGTAAGGAGAAGAAATAACCATAATAGAATCGCACAGGGTATTTACACGGAACAGAGTCGTAGCTCTTGTGGTGGAAATAGAAGGTACGCGCTACCTTGTCACCTTTAGTGGGCTTAATACCGTAGCTCTTGAGCTTGTTGTCTTTAATGTGCTTCGATTTTCCTTCCTCTGTGCAGATCCAGGCGACTGTCGTCTCGTAGTCCATTCCCTCGATAGTCGCGTTAGACACGGGCTCCATGATTAGCTCGCCAGTGAGCGTTGAGATTTAAAAAGCATCTTAGTGTTGATTGAAAGAAGAACTAATCGCGAAGTAAGTTTTGAAGTAAATAATGGAAGAAGAAAACAAGTGTATAGAATGAAGGAAAAGAATAACAGCGGAATGAATCATTTTTAGTTAGTTCTCATCTCAGTTTGAGAAACCCGACTCTTCTTATATCGGACTCTAGATCACGGAATTGGTAATGAGTTTTGAGCCAAATACAATCACATGTGAGGTCGCCCGAACTACGTTCTCAAATTATAACTCTTGAAACTAGAGGCTCCTTCAACTATAATTACCTTCTCGAAAAGGCGCAGTTATTTTTATCCGTGACACGTGCATCCCACGACCACCCCATGCCACCCCAGCCCCATTCCAGCCTTCCTTAGGAGGATGAGGCTAACGTCGTACGCGAAATGAATATGGCTTCAACAGCGCAACTCGGTTCTACACAAGCCTCACTCAAGAAACAGCAATGTGATCGTGGCCAAGTTGATGCTGGGGTACAGGGAATCCCTGATGGCCAATATTGGAAAGTGTCTACTAACAGCGGAACATTGCTAAGATATCAAGGAGGTTGCAAGTGCGCTTCACCCAATCTCGGCATTGAATATGATATAAAACCATCAACTTTCCCGTTCCGAAAGTTATCATCCAGCAATTCCATCAGCATCAACACCAGCATCAAACAAGCACTTCACCTTCCAAGTTACAAATTTAGTCTACTATCTTGTTCATCATGGTTGCTTTCACCAAGTTATTCTTCGCTATCGCCGCTGCCGGTGCGGCAGTTTCAGCCCTCCCTACGGACCTAGACATCGATGTCAGCGATATCGAGCTTCTCGACTCTGATCTCGACTTCAATGCCACCGAGGTCGATCTTGGCCCGGTCATCGAGGCACGCGCAACGAAGCACGGCGACCTCACCTACTACACGCCAGGCCTCGGGGCTTGCGGCGTCGTGAACGATGGCAACGACCCCATCGTCGCCATCTCGCATCTTATCTTCGACCCTAAGACTCCCAATGGCAACCCCAACAATAACCCGCTCTGCGGTCGTAAGATCAAGATCCACCGCAACGGAAAGACAATCACTGTCAGGGTTCGGGATCGTTGTACGGGTTGCGCCCGTAACGACCTGGATGTGCCCCGGAAGCAGTTCGCCAAGCTCGCCAACCCTCGTGCTGGTCGCGTTAAAATTAGCTGGAACTGGGCCTGATTGAAGATATATCGGACCATCGAGGGAGGGGAAATTGACCAGCGGTGAGAAGGGTTGAGCATGGCATTGGTGGATAGAGGAGAGATTCATTTTCAAACAATTGCACATATTCCTTTCTTTGGTAGCCCCTTTTTGGACACTACCTTGTATCATACTTTGAAGCTTGTTGGTGTATATAGGTCAATGTTGTCTTTTTCCTAAACAAGAGCATATATTCATAAACCCCTTCAGGCACTAAGGTGTCTTATAGTGATGCGGGCAAATAGCACACGATCGAATACCAGTAAACACAGAATTTAAAATAAAGGATAAGAGCGACGAACATGAGCCTCTTGTCTCTATTGTTACTTGATGGGGTAATACAGTCAAGTATAATAAGTTCTTACAATAGCTCTTTCCCCTCAGGGGACACGGATTAATTGAAGATACCAAAACGTGTCTTTTGATTTCTTTTCACAATCAAGCTAACTGAATGATTGTGCTTTTCAATTTTGGGGAGAGCAAGGTGCCATGACGTAGTGGATATGGATAGGTAGAAACCTGCACCCGTGAACGTGGCATCTTCAAGACTAGACTTCGATGTTACAACTTGGATTCCAGATCACCTGAAGAGACTCCAATTCATCGTTACCAAGGTGGACGCCAATTTGCCGTTAATGAACGATTACTTTTCACCTCCGTGACACGGGGGTCTGCAGCTGCAAGCAAATCTAGGCTTAAGCAAATATGAAATAAAATGGAACACAAGAAGACTACGGGCAGCATTTCTATATGACCAATAGCTCCAGGGGAGATAGCATTGCAATTAAAGTCAATAACTAATAATAGGCAACTGGTGATGAAGTCAAGCAGAGATGGTTGATTATGCAAAGAGCTTCATACAGGTTCTCGTGTCATGAATATCAACCTCGGCTTCACCCTGTTCGAGAACTCTTCCCCAACATCAAAATTCATCTTCTCGATCTCAGCACGCATTCCACATCTCTCATAGACACGCCTCCCCGCCGGGGTACTTTCAACAACAGCCTTAACCTGGCACTGATCCGAAGCATGAATTCCCCATTCAACAAGCGCTGTGCCTGCACCCATGCGCTGATAGTCGGGATGAACAGCGAGTAATTCGAGAACTAAGAGATGCGGATAAGTAGAGTGAACAAGCGTGTTTATGCTTTGATACTTATTGCGACTCACCGTAGATACCTTTCCCTTGCGCATCTTTGACAGCCTGCGTCCGAGGCTTTACATATTCCTCCCAGAGGCCGGCCATAAATTGGCGCTCAGTCATATCTGGCCAGACTTCTTCAACATTCTCGGCCTGTTCGATCTTTTGGGGCGGAATATCCTGCATATACGTCCAAATACAGAAGCCGATAATGCGCTCTTCACTAGCCCCATCTCTCTCAGTGGATATAACGGCTTTGAGAAATTTAGACTCCGGTGCGCTGCGCTTCCAGGCTACTAGGCGATTGGAGCCCTGTACTTGGCCGGCCAGAGTATCGTGATTGGGAAAGTATACGTCTACGAATGGCGCATCGTGGCCGAAGCTGTCGGAAAGAATCTTGAAGCATGTTGGCACATCTTCATCATCCATTAGGACGATATCAACTATCTTAGATGTGCTCATAATGGCAGTGATACCGGAGACGGTCGTTATGCTAGTTTGTTGGATGTGCGAAGTACGGATGCGGGGTCAGTGTTCTTTTGTGTGGTGTTTGATTTGCCCAGCGTCTAAACCCCGCGTAACGGGAGCGCCAGATTATATTTATACCTATTTGCAACTCTATCTTTGGTCACTCTTGTTTTTACTTCCCTCATCCCACGCAGTATGAGCCTCTTCAAATTTCTTTCCCCACCCTGGATAATCTCAGGACATGGGCTATCGGAGCACGTTCATCACTAGGTAGGTGGTTATGTCGACCTGTGGATTAAATACACAACTGAAATAAGCTCCTTTTTTGAGCTGTATTGTTGGGCAATATCTCTAATAATATTATCACCGTCCCCAAGGATATTTTGGCTTGGTATTGAGGGACAAGGACGAGGTAGCGAACATAACTTTCTATGAGCTGTTCTTTAAAAGCCCCACGCTAAGGCGCTTGCTAATAATAACACCATGCGCCTGTCCCGTCTTCTCCGCCACCATTCGTTAGTAAAACAAAGGGCATGCATCTTCTTTGAAGCGGCTTGACCGCCTCTGGGCCGCCCGGGTGTGTTCTTTCTCTCCGACAAAGACATCGTCAAAATCAAATATAAATGCGAACGAGATGCCCCCAACCTCGACCCGATCGGCGCTCAATTCGCTCAATGCCGTCCCTCCGAGGGAGTTTGAAAGCAAGAGGCTGTTTTCGTTTACTGCCCAGCGAGCTCGTGCCATAAAAGGTGGCGGCGGCATAAGGCTTTACGAATTCACCTAAGGCTGTTATAGGGAAGAACCAGCGGCCGACAATAGTTCTACGAAAGTTATATTACTATCAGCAGATGGCCAGAAGATTAGATGTAGTACTTCATTTCACACGATCTTTTGTCAAGAATCAACCCTCAGGAATCGGGGCCAAGATCGGGACCCAGGCTAGATATATAATCCAGCCCTTCTATACACCCACTTCGGAGGGGATTCTTCCTTTCTTCAAGCTTTGGTATCAAATAATAGCTACTGTTGAATACGACTTATTATTATACCTGGCATTGAATGCTTTCAAGATTCTGACATCAGCCAAAACTTTAATGAATTAAAAAAAAGATTTTTTAAAGAAAAGCCAGNAAAAAAAAGATTAGATGGATAATTAGTCTATCTAAAGCTCTATTTGCTTTATTCTTTGAACACTCGGGTTTAAAAGCTTAAGGGCTGGTATATAAACATCCATAACCGGACCTCTAGGATATATATTGGAAGTCCTTATCTGTTTTTCTATAGAATAAATTCCGCTGAAGCACCTGGGGTATAAATCCATATAGTTTCCGAAAGCGTCGTGGCACACCGATGTCGCCCACGGGAAGAAGATTGCACCTTTGCGGGAGTGGTGCTTATGTGTAAGCAATAGCATCATCGTCGTCGCTGCCGGAGGTTCCCGGTGACGCAATGGTACTGGCGGCCGCCGGTGCGTTATAGTTGTAAACGATAGCAGAGTCATCGTCTTTGTCTTCTCCGTGAGGGTCCAAAGCCTCTCTCGCACCTAGTAGGATATACGTCGTTAGTAATCTTCTCTCTTAGTCCCTATGCTGTCTTTGAGCTGACTTACCGAGAGGGCTAATAGCTGCTCCGGCGGCGAGCATCGCGAATAGACCTCCTAAGATGACAGGGTATCTCATGATCGGAAACTTCTCTGAGGCTTTCAGTAGTGTTCTGTTGAAAAGTCTCTAGATTTTATGATCGGGTGAACGTCTAGTTACTTGATGTACGAGCTGGGTAAGGGCAAAGAGTAGGGCTTTAATAGGATACACCAATAGAGGCGTCCCGAAGAAGTCAGCTAGCTAATTGTCAATGAAGTCACAGGCTTTGATCCCTCGTGCGAGTACCAAGGTTACACTCAATAGATCCTAACAGAAGAGCTGAAATCTGGAATAGAAACAGATGACGGGAACCGAGAGATTTGATGCCGTATCGTGTGCTGCAACGCTGACTCGGTGGCATTCCCACAACAAGGACTGGTGGAGTACATACACTTCGAGTATCTTGATTCCTACCTAGGGCAGCAAGCCTGCATTGGTTAGGCGAGCTACATTTAGAAATTGTGCCGGCATATCGTCATTCCCCACGAGCGGTCGATCCTTCAATCTAACAGCCACAATTTAGCCTGCATATTAGTGGGTGCCGTTCCATCGGGGGATTTACTGTACACGCTCCTGTGGAATGTTAGCTTCACCCCATGGCAAAGCCCAGTGCCGCAGACCCCCCACAACCGAGAAGATTCCTTCTCGTAGCACATTCTGTAGCGCAGAAAAACAGCGTCCTTAATCCCAGACGTTAGGTTTTATGGCATCAGGATACGCCTCGAATTTATAATGTTTTATCGCAACAACTATCAACATGTTGCAGCGGCCGAGGATGATGAATCTTCACGTCAGTTTTCAAATGCATCCATCAAACAACATGTTCTTAGGTCTGGCATGAAGACCGGGCACTGGCTCTTGAGCTTCATTCTCATCTCTCTATTCACTACACTCCCAGTTGGACTTCTTTGTTTCCAATTAGGAGTCCGCACACAGGGGATTCGCCCAACAACGCTCGACTGGTTTTGTAAGTGGTCTATACCTAGATCTGCGGTAACTGCGCGATGGGGATCTTATTAACAAGTGTAAATTTAAGCCCCCCCTGGGAGTGTCGACACTGTATTCCGATACCAGAAACAATTTGCATTGCGCCCCGATAACGAATCTGTGGCGCTCTGGGAAAGCCTATTTCCGAGTAAGTTGTAATCGATGATTATCTATTACCAGGAGGGACCCTACCTGAGTTCTCACATTCTTCGCGTCGAGAATAGGAGGTGGAGGGTTTGTGAAGCACCCTGACATATCACCGGAGCCACAATGTCTAGCAGTTTATCATCAACTTCATTGTCTTGTAAGCAACATTCCCCTTCTCCTATTGCTCAAATATCTCACAGCTGTGTAGGACGCTATTCGAACAGGGTATTGGGCAGCTGTAGATGGCGTTGAGCCGAGTCACCACTCCAGGCCTAGTCATGTGCGGCATTGCTTGGACTACATACGTCAAGCCCTTATGTGCCATGCAGACACGAATCTTGAGCCATTGAATATGGAATTAGGAGGCGTTACTGGGTTTGGCTCGGAGCGAAAATGCCGGGATTATGACCGTGTAACTGCTTGGGTCGACCAATGGAGAACACAAGATAGAAACGTGTGAGGAGGACACAGTATGAATTGAGGGTATCTGACGAAAAGACGGGGGAGTATATAGTCACATAATACTCCTCGTTCTAACGGTGAACATGGTTAAGCTACGTTCTCGAATTTACTACGCTGCGATGGTAGATTTGAGCGTACTATCGTGCACTCCTTCAGCCGTATATACTATAGGCAATATATTCTACTCTAATAACTAAAAGAAATCAAGCTTTCTATCACTTCTGATTTGCATCATTCGGACTCATGCCAACCCGAGGAGGCGGCGCAAGCAACTCTTCATCGAATAAATCAAGACGACGGGCCTTTGCCCACCTATTCAGCTTGTCCCAGTTGATACATTGGTGTTGGGAGCCAAATTGCATCGTCGGTACTGTGGTATTGTGTTCCGGGTCCTGTAACCAAGAAAAGGCAATAATATTAACATCGCCATGGCATATAGCCGACTGCCGAATTTGCTCAAGGCAGTGCTCTGATAGAAAGGTTAGTATCCGATGCAGGTACCCAACTTGGTAGAATAACCCACCTATGTGGCCCATTCTGTGATGCCATTCATCCGTCGTCATGTTTGGGTAGTAATAGTCTCGATAAATCATCTTTCGAACTCGTTTCTACGATCTATATGTTAACATTCAATTCCGTGAAAGCTTTATGATTCGTGATCTGTGAAGATCTTCAGTCGTTACTCACAATGCAGTGAAGCTCATGGTATACCCCCAACGAACCAACATACCCCGACCCATCTTTGAGTTTCAAAGAGCTGTACCCAAGCCGCTCCATCTCATGTGGGAGTATTTTCACACTAATTCCTGCGAACCGTAAATATAAAGATTAGAAGCATTGAACATCACGGTTCTTCTAAGTGCTTACCTTCCAGGAGCTCTCCCCAGGCCTCATCGGATTGCGGACTTGGGTAGCCGGTATACGGTGTCGATCCCGGGATGGCATCAATGACTCTTGTCTCCCATTTTATAGCTTCTTGCGCCGGAGCTAGAAGAGGCATCTCGAGTTAGCCATTTATTAGTCTCCAGCTTCTCGGTCGAGATGGGATAGTCGCGTGGGTTCAACTTACACCACAGCAGCGAGCCATTCGGGGAGGAGGGCTGAGTTCTCGTAAAAAGAATGACTATGAAGATACTAGTGTAGACAAGCACAAGAGCGCAGTGGCCTAGCCATATGTACCCTTCGCGAATAGACGCTTTTGTCCCTTTTCCGAAACGTGTAGCCTCTGTATCTGACTCAAGGGCGTCCTCTGCGTCTAGGAAAGGGGCCTTCTCAATAGCTAGGGGATCAGAAGGCATCTTGATAGCACAAAACGCAGCCAGAATGCGCACGTGCAAGATTTGCTCCCTTTCCCGAAGTTTGATCAGATTCTAACCTTCATGGAGATTCATTCAATTCCCCTGGCGCTTAGCGATCCCATGCTAAGAGTAAGTACAGATAATACCACCCCGTGTATACATATACGCGATAGGGCTGTTGGTCCTATGCCTGCTGTGACTATAGTGGTAGTCCTACGGACAGACTACGGGCTAGCTGTTGGTAGTGGTCTGCTGCAAGATACCTCCATGTTGGGAGTAGCCTAAATTGCAGGGGGTGATGGCAGAACACGGATGCATCTGACACTAACTACGCCATATTTTCCACTTTTAGTTGTCAGTTTCACCGCATCGGCACCCAATAAGATATGAGGGACGAAACCACCCGCAGGACAGGGTGACATCGGAAATCCTACTGATACTGCAGTGCATTTGTTGGCAAAGCTTGAATCGACGTGCATACTCAAGGACTGAAGCGACAACGCCTCATTGGCTGTGATGATCACGATGCGGCACAGGCGAGGGACTTCGCCAGCCACTCTTGCTAAAAGGCCATCTATGGTGATCATTTACAGTCATAGCATATGCTACATTCCATCAGCTTACTGGTTTCTCTATTTTGGCTCGTCTTCTTCAATAGCCACGGACCACGGAGCTTCCAGCCTGTGTTCTACGACAGATCATGGCGCTCCCTCTGTCCACCAACATCGTAATTGTCACTATAGTCTTCTCGATCATTTCCCTCATTTCAGTTGTGTTGAGGTTCGTCGCCCGACACAAGCAGACAGCTCCCTTGCGATGGGATGACTATTCGATTTTAATAGCAGTCGTAAGTTTGCGCATTGACGCCGCTAGAATGTTTGAAGGTCATCACTAATTTTGCCACAAGATTTTGAATCTCGGACTGGGTGCTTGTACCGTCGCTGGTGAGTTCGCCGACATTTAGTTCTCTACGGAGTCGTCACTATATTCATTTCACACTCGATCACGACGATATGATGTTGACCAAATGCTTATTATAGGTGTCTATAAGGGACATATCGGTCAGCACGTGGTTATCAGTCCAGAAGGGGTTCCCGAGTATGGCCCGTGGATCACTAGCTTTTACCAGGTAACCCATTACCATTACAGATCTTGATACCGCATTTCCACGAGACGCTGACCCTTCTGTCGTGCCTTAGGTGGAATGGGCGGGCCTACTGATTCAAATCGCAACATTCGCTTTCACTAAATCCTCGCTCGTCCTATTCTACCGACGCATCTTCCGCGGCGACCGATTCTATCTTGTCACTGCTATATTCCTCGCGATAATCTGCGCCTGGGGAGTCGCGTTCTTTCTCGCCATCCTTCTGGAGTGCATTCCTATTTCGCAGTCCTTTGTATCACCACCCAAGAGAACTGGCCGTTGCTACAATCCCATCCCAGCGTTCGACGCGTTGGCTACCACGAACTTGTATGTCTTTTCGTGAAACCTGCTCTAGGAGCAAGGACAAACGACTACTAGATATTAACTCTTGAACACGATAGAGCTCTGGACATCTCAATCTTGATCATCCCCCAACCCTATGTGTGGAAGTTGAACGTATCATTCAAGCGACGAGTCGCTTTGAGTTTGATATTCTTACTCGGTGCATTGTAAGTGATCATGTCAATTTTATTATATTGTTCTAAAGCATTGGAAAGTGACATGGAACCTAACACCTAGTAGCGTTATCGGAATCAGTGCGGCACGAATCTATTTCTTCTACTCAGTCGCTGCGAACCCCAAGCTCGAGTATGACGTTACATGTAAGTTTTCTCAACGCTGCTCTAATGAGTAGTGAATACAATCAACTCTCAAACTATAATCATTTCTAACATGCTTATTTCCCTTTATCAGATAATTCGGCTGCCTCCTTTTACTGGACAAATATAGACGCCAGCAGTGAGTGGTGCATGATTTACATTGCCGTGGAAAGCTTTGCGCTACGAGAATTAACTACTAACGTCGAAAATGCCGCAGTCGCTATCGTGTGCGCTTCTCTTCCCTCGATGCACATTCTCCTGGCCCAAATCTCCCCTGGGAGGATCCTGCGTAGTTTTGCAAGCATGGTATCTCTCCGTATCTCGTCTAAACGCAGCGATCGGTCCGGTTCACCGCGCAGGAGGAGGAGCACGTCAAGACAAATTAGCATATCATCAGCTAAAGGCACGAACAATTCGTCTCCTGAGGAAATCCCCCTCGCCGAAATACCTAGATTACGTAGATAGTATGCAGAATCACTTTCAACTACGGGGCTCATGTTACATAGCTAGTGCCGGCGCACGTTTGAATGACAACTAGGTCCAGATTACAATTTACTTATGCGATACCTCNTAAGCACATTTTGAAGATGGCAGAGTGTTTACTTAGTTACGTAGACCAATTGAAATCCGATCCAATCGTCTGTAGTTGCTGTACAGTGTACGCATTCTTCGCCCTCGCTTGTGAAACGCTGCCCTTTCTATTACTGAAGTGATTATCGCATTGCTGACCTCCGCACTTTGCGTCCTACCCCGGCTCCGCCCTCTTCGCCGGCACGTCTTCGGCGCTAAGCTGCCAACGTCCTATGCTACGCGATGCTGCAATCAAACCTAAAGGAACGGGATCAAGCGTTACAGTTGCATATAATGATCCCGATTCGACAGAATTTTCGGACTAGGATAGTAGTTCTCGGGACTACTATCGTTCATTCATTGGCTACTTTGCTCAAGTTAGCGTTGTGTTGCCCGCGCCACCCGATGTAGTATTTGATATAGAGCATGCATTGAGTATGCAGCTTACCAACATATGTAGGTACTTTCCTTCAGCCTCCGCCGTCATCAGCACTAAGAATCCGGTTCGGTAAATGCGCAAAGTCTAAGTTTACACCGGAGTTTATACACCCATCGGCTACGACGTCAAAACAGGAACGCTGCCTAAACGCCGTATTCTGTGACTAACGATCACCGCCGCAAGGGCGCGACTATCGCGCAAGGCAAGTGGCAATGCACATAGATGTAGACGAAGAGACTACTTACTCTTTTACACGCCTAGTTCAATTGCATAGTTGCCTACTAGCTATGACGATAGGGCCGTGGCAACCGCCCGGGTTTCCAAACGATAAAATAATTGTTGGTTATTTCCAACACTGGATATACTTCTGTTGGAAATAACATGCATAGAAGTACCCGATCCGTGCCGCAGGTGGGCAGGGCTGCAGGATCCGCTGCAGGGCCTTTTTGCCGAGCGAGCAGGTCGGTAGACTTTGCTTAGGCGGCACGATTCCGCGTCGGGCGAAGCTCCGCTGCAAGCAATACTGGCGAACGTCCTACACGTAATTGTCATGATACATAGTTATCTGCTACGGCGCTCAGCCTACCGCGACATTCTCCACATCGCTAAGCTTGTGGCTGCAGATGCTTGACCATATTGTTGGTTGTTGGCTACCGCTCTTAGGGCCGATGCGCGACAGCAAGGACTGCATGCATGTCCATATCTAAGTATTTGACATGGTGGATGACAACATTTCCCTTACAATATACTCCTCGACGACTATTTTTAGATTAATGTGTAGAGTGCTTGTTAGAGGTTGCCTAGTGCTATCCAAATAGTCAAAGGCATTTCACGAAATTGTCCTGTTAGCAGTAAATGAGCATTCGGAATTGGTGTTCAGATTACGAAATATGCCTCAGGACGACGGTCTCATGAAGCAGACCGCCGTGAATAACACGACGAGGGTTATTGCTGAAGGGCATTCAAGGTCGCAAGGGAAGGAGATTACCGCTCTAGACACCGCGTTTTAAGACGCAATAATATGATCGTATTGAGATGCTTCCAAGTCCATTGTCTTAATTCCCCTTCCACGTCGCCACCAGTAGAGAAAGCTGTGATCCGGGTGGTGTTGTTACACCTTCGAACTCGAATCTTTCGTCCGCTCTTCGGAATAATTCAATCCACTCGGCCAATTCTCTCTCTTTGGCATTTTGGATACTGCTCATCACCACATCAAAACTCCTCACTCGTGCTTCCATCGCTTTCGGCATCTTCCCCGGTTCAAGCAAGATTGCATCGTTGATAATAACCTTAGCGCCGGGTTTTAGGGCCGGGATGGTGTTTTTCAATATTTTTATAGCGTACTTGTCAGACCAATTGTGAAATATCCAACGGAAGAAATAGACGTCGGCATCGCGAACAGGTTGGGGAAGGAAGAAATCGTGCGCCATTAAGGATATTCGATCAGCCACGTCCGACGGGATTTGGTCTTGTGCATCGGAAATGACGGGCTCTAGATCCTGGACCACGAACTTCATCGAAGGTAATTTGCGAGCTAACTCTACGCAGACGAAACCCTGCGAACCACCAACCTGTATACGTGAGACTAATACCTCAGAGGATCCGGGTGTTGATCATGGACTTACATCTACTACTGTGCCTCCATTGTGCTGGTCCCAAGGATAGGAATCGGCAACGTATTTAAGATCAAACGCGTTACCAACCGTAAAGGCACGCATCATGTTTGCGAAACGCGCCGAACGTCCCGGGAAATCGGCCATAAATTCGTGGATGGGTTTGTTCGTGTTATTTGCAACGGTGAAGCCCTAATTGATCCATGCTGAGTTAGAACGCTTTAGGATCCCCGTTGTGATATCAAGTCCCAATGCTTTAACACACAGTCTAGCAAACTGTTGTGTAGATCGTAAGGAGTAATAATCTTATAGCTTATCAATGAGATGGGTCTACTGACTGTTTCATTTGGCTCCTCTGAACCCGGGAACTGAGACATAGCGCTGCACGTCTGAGATGCAGCCTGCCAGAGATCATCTGTACAGGTAGCGACGAAATCGTGCACACCGGGATCTTCAGCGAGCAGACGTGAAACAGCGCTATGAGCAACTACGCCGGGCCTAGGCTCTTCAAAGATCCTTTGGGTCACTGCGAAGCGCACTAGCTTTCGGACGTCCGTCTCAGATATGCCGGCCTTGGCTGCCATTTCAGCG
>JAPUUL010000375.1:0-19821 GCA_029590625.1 Lasiodiplodia mahajangana
GTTGAGGTTGCTGGTCGGGTTGGCCTGCTGGGGCGAGCCGGAAGAGCTCATTGAACCCCCAGAGCCTTTGCCGGCTTCTCGATCCGAGTGCTTGTCCGCCATGGACCTTGGTACTTAAGTGGAGTAGCCTTGATTCCGTTCGTAGAAATATTACCTCTGGTCTGTGTTGCTATTCACTACCTAGGTAGCTTGAATAGGCGGGTGATCCTAAAAAAAAAAAAAGAAAGGAATTTTATGACACATGGGCCACGTGAAAATTTGCGAAGTGCCACTATGCCCGTATCTAACTAATACTCGAACAAGGTCCCCAGCTTAGGAAACAGGAATCTAGGAGTTGGTAAGAGTGAGGGTAAGGTGAATCACCCGCCACTTCAATTTCTGGTGTGGTCAGGTATTAGATACGCGTCGAGTACTTCAAGATGTTAGGAAAGCCTACTTAGGTACAATAAGTGGGCTACCTAGGTAGTATTTGTTTGTACCCGGCGTTGTATCAAACCTGGTATCATAGATATGAATATGTTTGCGTGATTGCCACTGGCACCAACATGCTAATGCATATAGTAAACCCGGCAAAGGGCGCGAGATTGTATCTAGCGAGAGGGCAACCTTGTTGGTTAGAGGTTCCCGCAGGAAATATTCTAAACGCGTGAGCTTTGGAGGAAGAAAAACATGATCCATAGTCTAACCTGTGTTGCTATCTGTTTAGCCTCTCTAAACTACGAATGCTTCAGGCGCACGTGACGCAATTTGCTTAAGCTCTGATGGTGTTCGTAGGACCTGTAATAGCTGATACTGGATCGCAAATATCCACACTGTTAGCTATCAGTGCCAATTTATCGTTCGTTTTGCTTATCGGGCTTCGTTATACTGTATCTCGAAGAGCTGAAGCAATTACAGCCTACGAAAGCAATGGCAAATCTTAGACTAAGTACCTTATAAAAACTTGAGTCAAGGAAATACGAGATTCCTAGTTTCGAAATAAAGCCTGTAGCTTCCGTCTAAAAGTAAGGCATCCATACGAACAACGGAGAAATGCCACACATATCGAATCCATATACGTAGGACACGGCTATACGATATCTTTAGCGTCGGCGCACTAAATAACCAAATGCTTACACAGTACCTAGGGTTATCAACAGGTAGCCCTAGAAAAAAAGCACCTACAGGCGAGATTGCAAGAAGATGGGAAGGCTATTCAGGCCTAGTTATAGGAAGATTTAGCTTAGAAGTAAGATGTAGAATCCTACTCAAGGTAGAGGGTGAAGAGGCATTGAGACTAATAATTATACAAAAATTATTGTCAATATGGATGGATTCCCAAGCCTTTATTACAAGCCCTTGAGATAGGAAGTAACAGGAAGAGAGAATCAACTCTCACGAAGTCGAGTGATGGGGAAGCTTTAGACGCTTGCTTGGTTCATAAGCAGACAAGGGCTCTTCATAACCCTTGGTGTATGGAAGGTTATTCTGGGTAAAAGTATCCTCTTGATTCCCTGAACTCATTATTATGCCCTTGTTACACTATACTACTATTTCATGACTTGGGGTTTAAAATCCCCGGGGGGCAAATTTTGAGTTTTTGTTTAATGACATGTTCAATATTTCTTATTTCTAAGTTCGCTTTTAAGGGTCACAGAATATCCGAGTCGATGTTTAAACTCTACCACATCCACCCTAGAGAGTATAGGCCATATTATTGTAATGCTAGACACCTAGAGGTAAATTGATCTTTAGAGCTTGTGATGTCACCAGGAAAAATAAAAAAAGCTGATTATCTTGTTACTAAGAGGCAACACGGTTATATCTCCTTCATTCATAATACTCAAAAGATCTTGGTAGTCGTCCTCCGGAAGTAATGACACTGCATTCCCCGAAGATATGGGAGAAGGCCCTTTTGGGATGTAAACTCTTGGACTCTCATCGTTATTTCATAATCTATCACTAGAATAGGCTTCGAGTCGAACACGGGTCATAACAAGAAAGCAGCCAAGTCGCAGCTAAGTTGAGAGAAAGGATTAGTAAGTTGAATAACGACAAGATTTGGGGTGTAACCATAGTATGTTGTAACAGGATAGTGTAGGTAGAACTGAGGGCGCGGAAAGACCAGGCCTGAATTCGCGGAAAACTAAAACCACACACACACACACACACACACGTACTTCGACTTTCTGAAAGAAAAGGATCGGAGCTGGACTACAGATAAGTCATATACTTCTTGGTGCGGGTTGAGGACCCTCGATGCCATAAAAGGTTATAGTCAATATAAAGTTTTTTTTTTAACTTTAAACAATCAAGTTAGTCTTTCGTACAGTTATGTGTAAGGCATGAGTATTAACAGCTATTTGCCTAAAATGCAATTTTCGGTCTTGCCGAGTATTAGCATCTATGTAGACGTAATTGTTTTATATGTGCTATGCAAGGAGAGGCGCGTTTGAAGCTACCGTTGAAACGCACAAGGGTTTGCCGTAAAGCAGTACTCATAGTGTAATATACAAATAAGCCTAATGTAACTTTAGAGTTGACTTCAAATTGCTCTTCGCTATGTTCATTTGCACTTTGTAGCATGGTTCTCTTCTATTGTGATTCTTAATTGAATTAAGCAAAGCAAACTACATTGAAATGAAACATGCCTATGTAAGCGGGCAAATGATTTGTGTATGGGGTTGCCACATTTGAACCTATTTTTTTTTTCTTCCCATTTTACCCATGCAAGCAATTTTTGACGACGTCCCATAGCAAGGTTTATTATTTGACTAGAGCAAAAACGTGTTGGCAGTGTAAGACGGTGGGTGATGGAGTTTAGATAGCAGGGTTGCCGTTTCAGGAAAGGTAGAAGAGAATTGGAATTATTCTGATTCAAGATGGATAAGATTAACATGGTCGTGCCAAATATAGTAGAACCAGGCAGAACGGCATTTCTGTATACATACATACATATGTACCTAGCTGTAAAAACTTAGCTAGTCGAGCGTGGCTGAGCGACTTCACCGAGATGATAATGTCGTCTGGTTTGTTGGCGGTCACAAATTATTCTGCTATGTTTCTGTGATGCTTCTTGGGTGTCGCTTATTCATGCATTTGCAGTATCTACTTACTGTGTAGTTATACCTAATATCATACTGTATTGCGATATTGTCGCTTATTCATGCATCCAGTAAACTATCCAGGACCAGGTCAGAGTTTGGCTGTTTGGTATTTGTCTGCGCTGCTCANCCCCCCCGTCGGTGTTGTATGTAGATCGTCCTACCGATAAGCGTTCTGCCTGCCACATGATAATTGAGGATGAGACCGAGCAGACCGAGGACGGAATGTGGAGGGCATAGTGAAACTGCTACTTATGCTATGACTAATACCTAGCAAGAATTTCGCTCAGCTTCGCAGAAGCAGAATCGCGATCGACACACCGTGGCAGAACCGTGGCCTGCAATACCACGCCTCCACGTGCGCGTAAGATTTTAATATATACCCGATTCTGCCGATGTAACCTGCCTCGCTCGCTCGGTTCCTGCATCACCGCACGCATAGCGCTTTAATTACAGCCAAATTACATTGTTACTGCTCTGATAAGGAGGCATTCAATTTTTTTTTTCTCGATAAAAGAGAATATACACTTGACAGGAGAGCTCGGGTGGCTGGCTAGTGTAGGAATATGAGAAACTTTCTAGAGGAGCCTCTGACCAGCGCTCGTTTGTAGATGTCGCACGTTCGTCATCCGAATATAAAATAGAAACATGGTTTCGGAAACTGTAAAAATAGCGGTTGATCATCAAATCCTGCGTTTGGTAGTGATAAACATAGACGCGTTCCAACCTATCCATCCGCTCAATACAAGCCGCATTCTGGGTAGGAATGTAACATTGTCCATTAGGTAGGCAGAACTACAACCTACCACCTACAATAAAATAAATAAAGAGTCCTAGGAAATGGACAAGCGGGTACATATATAAGATAACGAAGCAATTCGCTATACCTATCTACACTATGTAGGTCATGAGAG
Organism: Lasiodiplodia mahajangana; assembly: GCA_029590625.1. Taxonomy (NCBI): domain Eukaryota; kingdom Fungi; phylum Ascomycota; class Dothideomycetes; order Botryosphaeriales; family Botryosphaeriaceae; genus Lasiodiplodia; species Lasiodiplodia mahajangana. The sequence goes on from JAPUUL010000375.1 coordinate 3,998, forward strand.
ACGATGAGATATCGAGATCTTGAGATGCTAGGCGTTGTACCTCATGGCCTACAGGTACTACTTACTGTACAATGTGGTGCACTTACACTACAGCATTGATACTAGGTACCTTACATAGTGGTGTGTACCAGAACCAATCGTGGTTCGGTTAGCGCTAATGCACGCTAAATCTTAGATAAAGCTTGGCAAGGCAGCTGACAATACCTACTTGCCTTAAGTATGTACACGACGACTAGGCAATGCCGAAACATCATGATAGCCTCCATACCTTGAGTACTTAGTGCTGTACTTATTACTGTAGATAAGTTGTGTGAATTCGGTCAAAGAGGAAGCGGAAGTTGTCGATCAATGGCCTAGCCGCTACATAACGGACATAGGTGGGGAATTGTATGTACATTAAGTACTATGCTGTCAGTCCGCAATACGTCCGCATACCTACGCCTTGCTCACCTACCTTAGTATTGTAGATGTAGATGTATATGCTGTACAGATGCACGCCATTGGGTGCGTCAGAACTAATGCTTTGACGCTTAGCGCGCGTTCGAGGACAACACACACGCTGGGAATGGCTGAGCCAAGCGCCTATTTACTGTAACTACCGTCTACAAGTATGTTAGATAAGTAGATCCCTCTATCGTAGGTATGTACTCATATAAAACTCCACCTATGTACGTATGGTTGTATGTATTTACAGGGCGTAGAAAGAACGGGAGGCTACCTACCTATTTGGTCTATCTACAAAGTACCTAATGTATGTTGTACTATCCATACTTAATTAGGTATTCTTGCATACAAGTTTTGTACAATGTGCTTTATTTAATGATTTTAACAAGATTGTCTCTCTATTATTTGTAGACTTGGGCACCAATGGCCTTCTTTGTCTTGCGTAGGACTCGTGCTGACCTGCAGTAGGTAGCGTAGAGTAGGTACTTACTTTACCTACTTGCCTGCCTAGACACGAAGTAGGTATGCTGTCAGTCACGGCGCGTCCGGTTGCGACTCGAAACTCGAGACTCGACAGGTGAAACTATCAGCTAACCTACAGTACTTGTACGTACCTGGGTAATCGGAGACCCTGACTGGGTATGGCAGAGCCTTGATGCTGATGTCAATTTCACAGATTTGTCAACGCCAAGCTGATCCCCCTGTCTCCCTGTCATCCTCGTTAGCAGGACCAATCATGCCGCCATTGAGTCTTGAGCCACGCTTTTCTGGGCAGCGTGCTAGACCAGGTATGTACAAAGTAGCGTCTTTCGTCGCMTGCGCTACGAGTCGCCGCGGCGCCACGAGCTTATCACCGTCAGCGACCGCAGGACCCTAGAATACCCCGAGAGAAGGGCCATCGCGTGGCGATGAGATGCCAGTAATTACTAGATACGGAGGAGAGATGCCGATGGTATGAATTATGACGTTCATGAGGCCGTTGGCACGCAAATTCAGGCTGTCGGATGCTTTGTCTTTACTAGGGGGTAAGGAGGGTAAGGAGGTAGGGGCGGGCGCACGGAGTTACGCAAACACTGGGAGTATGCTACCTATCGCGAGGGAGAATACACGACTCCATATCCTGATGTTGGGATTTCATTTGTTTGTTCTTTATTACGTTAGCTTCCAGTAGGAAAGATATCGCGGTACGAATTACGCTTGCAAATTGACGGGAGGGGAGATGGCATGTGTTGTATTATTTACATTTGAAACGTTATTTGATTTAATAGCTTCTAGTTGAGAAATCTACTACTTGAGAGATCCCATATTGATGCTGTGTCAGCACCTGAACATAATGTGTTACAGACAGAGATGTAATTGATGAAGGGCAAACATACGAAACCGCGATCTCTGCTGCGGCATTCCAATCATCCTTCAAATTAAGGGCCATATAATGGGTGACCGGCCTACATTAACTACGGAACAGTAAAAGCAGCCGAGGACTAAATTGGGCTTACTGAGGCGAAATACATATGAGTCTTATCTTATAAGGCTTACGCTTGCTTACATGTTTGAACACTTGTGCTGATGCTCGCACTGTTGACGTAAGCTGTTATGATACCAGGGGATAGGCTTTCTCTGCCTCGAAGGGCATTCTAGCTACCCTTTGATCCTAAAAGTCGTGTCAATTTTGGTAAGCCTAAACCTAGTCAATACCATGACTCGATCCCTATAGTCCCTAGATAGGTATTGTGGCAGTGCGGATGGTTAGCCTCAAGTGGAATTATTATAAGGGGGGCGACGTATCGATTCACTCGTGGCGCTTTAGTATTATCTACTTTAAAAACTGAGCTTTCAATGTCCGTTTACAAATTATCAATAGCGGCAACAAAGCCCTCCTCGAATGTGTACCTTAATAAACACTGCGCCACAGCATGTATGATTATACAATTAAAGGCAAGTGCTTATATAAAGGAACTCCTCTGTGGATAACTTGTCACCCTTAATACTCACAGAATTAATATAAACGGACAATGGCAATGATTGGTGGGGAAAAAAAGGNAAAAAAAAACACATCGGGAGGAGGAACACAAGGCGGTATGTTAGCGGGAAACTTCTAATAGTAATAGCAAAAAAATCAAAGTATGGGTATACCCCTTAGGCCTTTACTTAAAACCTGAGCGGAAATGTCACAGTCTAGACCTGGTGATGCCAAAGTTGACTTATTGTTATTGCACAAGGAGAGAAGTTCTGTCTACCTATCTAGGTCTTGTTCGGTTTAGCTTATATAGGGCCCCTTAGGGCCCGTGCAGCCCTCTCTTCGGTTTAGTTCCGTGACAGGAAATATGAAAACGCATTCGAGTTGCCCATAAGTTCTTGCTATTGGATGTTTCTGGTCCGAATATAGATTACTTAAAACGGCACGCAAAAGTATACAACTCACATGAGTAGTCGCTGCCACATATAGGACGGAGTTGAGATAAGAACCTCCCAATTATTACAACCCTGGAACAATGGGGATAACATAATACAGCAAGTCATTTAGGTAAATCAAAGTGATATCTATCACCGACTCTATTGTGTATATATAACTGTGTGCAAGGAAAGGGCAAGCGTCGCTAGACGTCTTGATAAGGATCAAACCATTATAAATAAAAGTGATATCTTCTAGAGTTGCTATATGTATCTTCACAGCTTGCCATGCCCGTGGTATTACCCCTCGAGGGGCTACCATTTTAGTTTGGTCCTAAGTTTAACGCTATCAATCGATCAATTTTGGGGTCCTACATGTCGGCGGATGGTATCTTGTTTCGCCTTCTCATCTCGAAAATCGCCTAAATGGCTGAAAGACTTGGCATGATGTTGCGATCGAATAAAGCGGTGCCCCTCGGAAGACGTGCCAGTATTACCAACATGTAGAACATTAGCTTCGAATTTAGTATCTTCGAACGTGTGGCCGGGCGTCAAATGAGAACTGTTTGCGGTTCCGCGTGATGTGTTCCCAACGGTCAGGGTCTCGGAACATGTGAAGACTCCTCCAGAAATATAGTGTGATCTCGCTACTCTCCGTTAGTCTTCGCTGCGTTGGCCCTAAAGCATAACTTACAACTTGATAGGGAGGTGACATTGGTGCGGTTTGATTTTCCGCTAGACCGAGTCTGTTTCGACACGCCACCTGACGCACGTTTAACTCTGGCCATCGATTTTTGGGATCTAGGTCTCTGGGATCTGGTTGTCTTGAATTTCAAATATGTGCTTAGCTTGGTGTGGGCTCATCATTATGGCCCGATTGTCGGAATAAATGAACTTACGGCATTGGGAAGACTTTTACGTGGAAACGGTTGATTGATAGTATCTTCGGTCAAAGGCCTCGACGTGCCCGGCTTGTGCTCGTCAAGGGAATCTGATTCAGCTTTTGATCCGGAGCTTCCCTGGTGGTCTTTGGTGGTGGTATTGGGTGGCATGCTTAAGAGCCTGTGGAGACGGGAGCGAAGAAAATAAGGGGGGAGTTAAAGAGCGCGTAGATTAGTGGAGGGGAAAGCGGCATTGGGAAGCATAAATAACGGGAGCGGAAGAACTGGAAACGGGTCACGATTTTCAAGGATTTCGAGGCGAGGGTGAGATGTGAGTGCCGTACGTTGTGCACGTGATAGTGAGGGGGCCGCGGACAGGTCATCTATTCACTTAGGAGGTTTGCAGCAAGCAAGGAGGTGGTTTGAATGCATGTCTGAGGGAGCTTAATCCTCTAACCGAAGACCTTGCGGTGCGTTATATGAACCGGCAAGCGAAAACAACAACAAATAAAAGCATGACCCAAACACAATCCCCCCCTGCCAACCTTACCCCCTCCCCTCCCCCCCTCTCCCTTGGAACTTAGAACGGTGCACCTTTCATCGAGCTAGGCCGGCCACTTTCACGATGCCCAAAGGATAGTAAGTAGGTTAAGGAGCGCCCGAGTCCTACAAAAACCTACCCATGTCGCAGGACGTGAAAAGGAAGATGATGAGGGAAAACCTAGTCGCGTTGAACTTGCGGCGCCGGGCGTCTTAATAGGGGCGCCCGGGCGCGGTGCTATTAAAAGTATTCGCAGTTGCAATCTACTTTCAAATTAATCATTAACTTCTTTAATTTATAATAAACAACTATGTTATGTTTTTAGTTAGTAGTTAGTTGTAGTACTTTTGATTCTACTTGTAAATTCTATGGACGGTTACTGCTATTGTTAACTACAACCATTGGGGAAACGTTTTAATTACCGCTGTTTATCCCCTTATCTAATCAGCCAAGATTACTGAAACCCCCCTTAACAAGCCAACACCTAGAACGCAATGCTCAATCTCGACTTCCATCACAGCTGGTGAACCTAAACAACAGACTCTTAAAGATATTGCCATCACGAGCTATGGCAGAAATATCCAGCCTGCCTCCCAAGGCTAGGGAGGCCATTGAGAAGGTTAAAGAGTGGTTGCCGAAGCAGGGTTTTATAGACTTGAATGGCGTTCGATTCTACTCGAGCCTCGAGCTTGTCGAGGAGTGTAAGGAGGTTTTCGACTATCTTCCTGAGAAATGCAAGGTACATAAAACACGTTCCCTATTGCCCGATACACCCAGCAGATCACGCCGTCTAATACCTGCTTTTTAAGAACGATTTCGACCCCCAAAAACATGACACCCGTGTCACGGCGATCCACGTCCACGAAAGCATGACGATGCCTGTCAAAGACGGATCAAACGCCCTCCTCATACCCGTAGACGTCCGCGGCGATGCGAAACTTGACGGCAAAGAACTACATGAGCTAGACTACGTAGAATTCAAAGGAGGGGTAGTGGCACAACCAAATTTCTATGCTCTATTGTTATTGTCTCGAGCGATTACAGGGCCGTAACTACCTAAGACATGTACCCATAAACAACTACACTTGAGACTAGAATACGTACCCATAGTCAATACATCAAACGTGGTGCTGGGGCAGTAGCAGTGTCGTGCTGTAAATCACGTGTTTACGTACAATGTGAGAACGGTCTTCGAATCATTCCAAATATATCTACTACAGTGTGGCTATACTACGTAGAGCTTAGGCGTCGGACGATATGCAGACCACGTGTTCGGGCCGCAACACTAAACACTATTTGATTAGCGCGTAGTTATAGTTCAGTGGTCCCCATTATTTCTTCGGCGCCAGTCTCCTTTCTTCTGTCGTCGCCTACTCGATCCTTCTCTATTCGGTTCAGCTTCAGCTTGAGAGCTGGACACATGTTGCCGTCTTCTTTCCTCCCTCCTATTTCGTCTCGTTGACCCCATAGATGGCTGTTGGCCTTGGTTTGCTTCATGACCTTGTCGCCGACCGTCGGGGCGCGGCCCGTGGTCTGGGGTACCGGTCTGCTGTTGTGTCTGGCCGCCGTCCCTTTCCATTGGCGGGCCTCCCGACCGGCTCCGCGGGGGCAGTGAGTCGTCCCGATGGTCGCGATGGTGACTAAACGGACGAGTGAGGTGGAAAAAAGCATCGGCTGCGTCGGGGCGAATCCCAGAGAACGCCGAGGCGGTTAAGCTCCCTATCAAACGCAGAGAAGTAGCAAATATATACTCATCTCTCTCATCTTTCGACCAAAAATTGATGTTAATAATTTTTTGTTGGGCTAATTTACTGGCTGTTAGCAATCTCGGACATTGAGTCCGCTTGTAATTGGCGGTAAAGGCTTCATGCTATATTCTCTTACTTGTCCCTACCTGCTCTGTATTATTGCCGACTGTGACATTGTCGCTTTGGACGTTAAAACCTCGGATGTCATGTGCTCCGTCCCGTTGTGTTCGAGGAGTGTTCGAGGAATCTGGAGGTTGTCGTCTCTTATCTACTTAGATTTATTAGCCCCCTTATGGCTCTTCGCCAGTGTTGTATCGGCCTGAGCGATATCATGGCTTAGCAGATCTGGGGTTATGCTCCCGCGCATTGCTACGCCGTGTGTTTGGGTTGGCCTGCTGTCGTGTACCCGACCTTCTCTTATTTCGTCTAGGCATCAAGGATTTGTGGTTGTTGGTCTAGGTTACGTATGGATAACTCCCTTTGTCTGACTAGTGGGGTTGCTGTTGTTGTGTTTGGCTACCTCGAGAACAAGGCTACGGACAACTACACATACATGCAACTACCGTACTATGTAATTCCCATAGTAGGTGCCTAGGTACTAGAGAACTGTGGCTGAGCTGCCAGAGCTAGATAGAGACATGAGCTGCATTTCACATCCTCATCACATGACCAGGACCGGATGTCAGCGTGGCGGGAGACTCTGACCGGGTGGTTATGAGGGTGATAAATGTCAGCCGAACTCTAGGGGCCTATAGTAACAGAGGAATTTGGTTAATGGTACTGGCACTTCTACAACTCCATAATAGGACTAGAGAAAGCACTTGATCATCGTTAAATTACTGCCTAACTTATATGTTATAAGTTGGTACCCATCGGCCATTTACTACTTTGGTGCTTTCAGCCTCTTTTTCCCGTTATCCTACACCGACCTTCAACCACCAGGTGGTGCCAGCTGAAGAATCAGCAATGGGAACAGTAAATCTTGAATGAAAAGGGTGTATCGCCAGCAGTATAACCCCCTGTTAGTGTACAACTGCCCCCAAATTAGGGGAGTTCTTTAGCATCGAAGGCTCTCAAGACCTCTTCCTCGCCACTTCACCTTCCTACCGTGGACCGGATTAATTAGATCCATTTATAGTCGAGACCTACCTACCCACTATTCTGCAAGACAAGGGTGCATATACGCGCTCTACACCCTGCCTAACTCGGCCACGCTACCGGCCATTCTCCAGAAATATGAGCCATTACCAATCGTAGCGGCTAAAAAGCTATTAAATCTAAGTACTGTACCTTTTCAAGAGCATGGCGTCGGGCACGTCTAAAATAAAAAGTAAAGCCATAACCAACAAGAGCTGCTAATGTCCGAGTCTCAAGCCACATATCAAAACGAGGAAGGTCGGTTAGATAACACGCAGATAGTGCACACCGTGTTTCTCATAAATCTTTTTAATTCCCCCAGCGCTACAATCCACTTCTATAAAGTTGTCATAGTGGATTATCGTTCCAAGCGAGGCCGGTGTAGTGCAGCTATTTCTCTACACTGAGCGTTCAGTAGCTCAGTAGATCTCTGATCAGTGTGGGATGTACCGGGTCAATGACGACCCATGTTTATAGCTGGTGTGCTTCCCGAACCGTTCAAACCATTTTCATCTGTTAGATCTATTTATAATCCGCATCTCAATAGCCACCCAGTTGAAAGAAACAGTGGTTAGATGATTATTTGATATACGAAATATTCATTGTTCAAAACAGTCCCTACCATTATTGGTAATTGGCGCGTAATCGCTTAAAGCATTGGGTTTCCGCAAGTACGCGTATCATCTCGTAATGTATCATGCCCTATTTACGGGTTGGATACTATCTAGGAGACACCGAAGGTTAGTTACCGTGGACGGCATCACAATCTCATATTCAGACTATCTAGCCGGATTAACGGCGTTGGGGACGTAGTCCTCGCCCTCCTGGAACATGTATGACGAAAGCCATTTCGATGCTACCACCTACTCACGTCGATCCAAGTACTGCGCGGGGAAGCCGTGGCATACCAGACGTAGTCTTCTCAAGGCACACATACCTATTCTATGGACTGCGACCAATAGTTCATTTACGGTTTGGGATCTTATGGCTAATGTGGATAACTGAATCGCTGCTGTCAACGTCAGTGTCGACTTTGATGCCTGCGCCCAGGTCATTTAAGGTGCTACTATCGTCAACTAAGATTATCGAGGAAAGATCTTCCCGTAAGATGAGCAGTATATTTGAGTCTGCACCCCTCTGTAAAAAAGTTCCAGTACTAGTTACTGAGTTCTAATTGATGGTTGGAAAGATATATCGATCATTGACAGTACAGTTGCTGACCATGATGGTGCCAGAAATGGTCCTAATAGCGACGATGTGAACAGAACGTGGATGTGGGGGGTGCTGTTATCAGTAGATGTGTAACCTAAAGGAGAAAGTATAATGAGGTAATTTCTTATGACGACTTCCTACATAGAGAAATGATTGGGAAGGGTTATGCTCTGATATAGAGTAAGATATGGAGGTCGACAAATTGAATCCTCTAAGGTAGGTAGGAGTTTATTGATTGTGTTTAACTGCCGCGAGGGCACACTGCATGACAGTCTCCCAAGCCTCCAGACGAGGAGATCAACATGCGGCTGGCTTTCCTACCATCTAATGACATAATAGCAGCGTCAGTCCTCATCATCTTGTCTTCAGGGTGTGCTCATGAAGGCCCGGCGCATTAGCCTAATATAGTGTAAAGAAGTTATAAAACTAATGGCTTTGAGAAGCTGTTTGTTGAATTCCAACGTGGGCAACCTGATATACTAAGCGAAAGTATGTGCACACGATATTACCAGCCAAGAAGCTGCATTCAAACAACGGACTAAAAGTACGCCTTTTTATGAAAAAGATCGCTATCTGATACCATCGCTGAATATCCCACACCATATCTTACAAGAACCTGTAAACACGGAGACTCTGAAGAGTCACAATGGTACCGAACAGCAAGATAGCGACGACAAGTACTACTTTCCAGATGAAGCATCGCCACAGTTTAGGTGTGGCATTATCGATAGCTAGCACACGGGCGTCTAGGCCAGTCAGCTTACTATGTAGGCCAGCCTGATATTCAATGTCCACATCTCCACTAGAGAGATAGCGATGCTGGAAAGAGATCGGCCCAGACTGGTCGACTTGGCTGTTAGAGGGCGTCGCATCTGGGTCGATTGCGAAGACTTCCGTCCGCAGGAATGTTTCCACACCATCTTCCCACCTCGTCCCGTCCGCCCAAAAATCGATCAGTTTCTTGGACGCAGCGATGGCATTCCGGGCACCGATAATGGAATTGAACGAGTCTAGATTCGTGGGGGAGGGTAGGGGTGCATCTTCGAGACCATCGTAGTGGGAGTGTAGGTCGCTATCCTGTCCAAGGTAACAGTGAAAGTTGATGATGGCACCCCAGTCCCCCCACATGTTATCCTTGAAGCGCATGAATCCATCCTCGTCACGGCCGTCGTAAGAGCCGGGGTTCTTCAGCCGCCGTTGAGTATGGCCAACCGCATACGAGTCCGTTATAATGTGCAGACAGATTCCGAGCGCCCTCCTCTGGATATTGCTGTGGGCATAGTTGGACGTATTAGAGAGAATGAGATGCCGTAGCGACTCTTCGTCCGTAGGGTCACTATCGGGGTGGAACCACTCCCCCAGCCTCTGCTTGAGCTTATCCGTCTCGGAAACCCCCTGGTTACCGCAGGCAAGCTTGTACATAATCTCAAACCACCTGAGTATCTTGCCTTGCGTATCGGCCGGCAATTCACCGAACTCAGCGCCCATGGAATGAAGAAATTGAAGATCATGAAAGTGAGAGCGTTGAATCATGCAAGAAGGGTCCCCGATTGTGAAGTCCTTGAACCACTTGGCGCCCGTGCTGAAGTTATGGTTATCATCACTGTTATAACATGGGGGTCAATAATGTCCACTCATGGTAGGAATCACTCGGAGTTTCGTGAGTTTGCAGGAGTAGCAGGAGCATAAACGCCTGTTCAGGCAATTTATGACTCTGGAGCACTTCGAAAATGGGGATAAAGGACTCTAGGGGACTAACACATCATCGTCAAATAGATAACACGATGGGTCGTCATTCCACACGGCACCGCGGAAATATTCCCATTGGTCATTATTTAAGTTGTCATATGTAGTGCTTGTAGGCAGGGGACTTTTGGATAGAATGAAGGCGGCAATGATGATTGTCTCATGCACTGGTTTCTTGGTAACCAAAGGTCCGGGAGCATCAAACCCAATATCGTACTGGGCCTTGAAAGGGTTCCCCGCTCTTTGGCATCTCATGTTGGTAACTTTGTTGGACGTGCTACCGACAAGGGGCCTGCGGCGTGGGTTTCTGTTGGTCTTCAGCCTAGTTGTTACGGGCCCTTCCGCGTCGCGAGAATCCATTACAGCTCAAGGTAGAGGTGGAAGCGAGGGAAATTGTCTGTGCTGGAGCTCTTCCAGTTTCGCCCCTGGGTCCTAAGACTCATTCGAGAGATTATGTATTCAAACTGTGGCTAATTGAGAACTGGTGAGATCGGTGTTTACAACCTTCTGAACATTGAGAAGAGCAAAAGAGTAATAAGCGGCGGGGTGAGCGCATGTTTCTCACCCTCTTGGCGATACGCCAATTTCTTCCGAGGCCAGCTGAACTGGACACATTCGGCCATGTCTCCGTTGCAACACCAGAGGCATGTGGCCGGGCAGTTTAAAGCGAGGCAGTTAGGGAGGCCCGATGCCGTTCTTTAGTACTCAGCGCAATTAAAAGCATATTTGCTCCCTCCAAACACGGACCAGGTCATCAGGACATAAGATGACTGTGCTTACATCATGAGGTTATAGTGATTGGCTTAGGGCCAAGCAGCTCTGCACTGTCGTGATGGCCAGTCTCGATCGAGGAGTGCAGATAGCAGTGCATACGGTAAGTAATTTAGACAAGCTGGATTTTCGCCGTAGGGTCGAAGCTGGAAGCTGAGTCATCACAAACGACGATTCAGCTAGTATCAGATTAGTTCACCACGTCAAGTTAAAATCCTATATTTTTGACCGAGTTAGAATCGTGAATGGAAATGCGCTTTCATAATAGCTCGACATCGGTCTACAGTTTATATCAACGAAGTATGTGTTTGGAATCTCGCATATGAATCTATATCCCCTAATGGACCTTGAAAGAAAAATAGGGTTGCCAGCTTTTTGTCGAGGTTGACTGTCACAAATATGACATTACCCAATTCTGCCGGCCGCTGTCTTGGGTACATATATTGTCTTACAATAGGTAAGAGCTTATTGTTTTTGTCGTTAGGGAGGGATAATGGTGCATCGGGTTCCTCTTGGCATTCTCGCTATAGGCTATTGTATTGAGTGTGTTGTAGCACACTGTTGCATGCGTACGCGATAGTCGGCGACCTTGGCCCTTGGCCCAGCATTTCATCTGTATCGTAGTTTAGCTTGGCCCTGAGAACATCAACGCCTAGGTAGGGAGTCTTGGGTAAGAATTGGCGAGGTAATCTTTACCGAGGCGTCCAGGTTGTTAAACTAAAGGATAACACTACTGCACATAATAGAGAGGGACTAATTCGATTTGAAAAGAAACTATCTAATAGTATGTGCAATTTCTTAGTAAGCTATAAACCGTTAAAGCTGTGGCATTTTTTTTGCGTGAGATCTATATAACCCTACGTTTAGTAAGGGGTATGAAGGCTTAACCCTAGGTTCTAGTACTTGGTCATTCTGCTTAGCGTGTTCTTCATTATTTAGTTCGACTTCCCTTATGAAAGATTTTCTTTTGAATAAGAGGTTTTATCTTTAATAAGATCGCTGGAGTAATAGGTAGCTATATTTTCTTAGATCACCTTACTACCTCGGGTTCAAACACGAACTATATTGAACGACTTAGTTACGTAGAGGACAAGCTAGGTTAGAAATCGAACTTACATATAGATCACCGTTGCCATCGTTAGGCCATTCGATGGAGGTATCGTAACATTGCGCCGCGCTGGCACAGACATTTGTACCAGGACTCTGGTCATGAAGAGTGATGTCCGAATTGGCCGGACCGGTGGTCCACTGGCTATCCGTAGAGCCCGAATAGGCGACGTCGGATGTGTAAGACAATCCCCACCAACTTTCTTTGAAGTAGCAAAGACCGTCCGAGTCGACAGCAACTGTACCCAGAGTTTGACAAGTGAGACCTTGGCCGGCCACTAACATGTGTGCAGCAGAACCAATGAGCCGCATGCACTTATCACTAGAGGATCCGGGATGCCAGTTGACAGTGTAAGGAGCTGCTAGGTTTGTGTTATGCCAGACACATCCATGGATCAAGGCAGCTGTGCAGAGATGTTAGCGATACGATTAGCATCGAGTCAAAGAGACGGTATAAACTAACCTCCTTTCTCTGCCGCTACGATACGACTGAGAGCTGCAAATGCAACGAGGCAATTTGGTTTGGCGCGCATGTTTGAACGAGAAGCTTATTGAAGGGTCAGGAGATTTCGCACTGGGAATTTTCGATCCGAAGGATCCAACGTGAGTGAACCTGAGGCGACTGGTGATTGCTATCTACTTAAATCATCAGGGGCAATCCCACGTAATGCGTCATAGCCTTCTCTAGGGTAAGGATACATTATGGTAATCCCCTATCACAGAGCTATAGACCAAATACCCAGAGTGTATTTAGTAAAGGAGGTCCCGGTTCGGCATAGTCCGAGTCATTTTAAACTAGGGTAATGGATGTGGGTGTGGGTGTAATATCTTACCCTGTGCAAGACTCAGCAGCTCGTGTATCTAGTCATACTACTAGCGTAATTAATGCCGCTCATAGCTAAATGATAAAATAATAGACAGAACATATTCGAAGTAGACATGAGGGATGTGTGCGATTATTTAGAAAGCGTACTACCCGCTATAGAAGTAGTCAGAACATCGAGCTGAGTCTCGCGGATTCTGTTGTAACGGGTAATTTCCAATGTTTTTTTTCCCTAATGCAACAGAACGAACAAGTTCTGTGTCGTGGGACAATAGAGGGTATGCTCATTACACTGTAGTTCGTGGTCTAACAATGGCTTTGTTATAGGGCCCAACGGTAAGCATAAAAGGAGACCCTATAGAATCGTATATTTAACTAGACACGGCTTTGTCAATTATTAACTAAAAACCGCTACTTCGAGCTAACGCGAAACATTTACTTCGATAAGATGATGTTTTTTCCAGAGCCAACCAGATTAATCCAGCGTATGGATAGTATTAAACCGAGTGTAGGCGTGGAGCTCGAGTTCCTTGTTTGCGTGGCGGTAAGTGGTCAACCTTTAAATGTGCCAAGGAGATTCGAGAATTCTAACGGTAGGCCAGTCTGTGTCCCGGCCGGCGTGTCCGTCATAATTGCTGGCCGTGACGAAGTAGAAGACAGAATTAAGAGAACGATCAAAAGTACTCTTTCCCAACACCGGGGGTCTCGCGTTCTCAAGCTCGAGGACCCCGAAAACCTTCTGGATGACCAGCTCGAAACAGATTCATTACATTTGCGGTATTACCGTGACTGGTCAGTTGACACTGATCCTTCGGTTATCCTAGCACCTAACGACGAAGTATACAATGAAGCGCATATAACAGAGTACCATTGGCATTCAGTTGAAATTGCTTCTCCAGCCTTATGGGCAACTGATGAGTCGTGGGAGGAGATCCAAGCCGTAGTTGAAGCTCTCCATAATGAGTTCTGGATCATTACTCCGACAACAGCCGGAATGCATTACCATTTTGGAAATGGAAAGGAATATATTCCATTCAGCAAGCTAAGGCGTATAGCCGCATTTCTTGTAGCGGTTGACCCTATTATCGTCCAACTTCACCCAGAATCTAGGCGCGCCAACGGCTTCTGTCGAAGCAACAGACTTTACTCTCGTGTCGCGCATGGGAGGCCAGCAGCAATAGCTTCCCGAGAGATAGGCGCCGAGTATATCGAAGAGGAGCCAGAGTTTCCTGGTATTCGACCCCAGCCAGTGCCCGTGTCGCGCCCCTTTTATAAACGCACCGTTGACTTTGTCGCCCCGTTCAAACGAGGACAGCTCACAGGGTACGAATTTTTTGCTGAGACCTTTTTCGATACAGGGTACGCTGAAGATAGAGATATCGCTAGTCGGTTTCCGGATGGCAACTACTCGACGGTCCGCCCTCTAGATATACCCTTTGCTGTCCGTGAAATCCTGCGCTGCGTAAATGCTCCGACAGTTACCGAACTGATGCGCTACGGTCCGTCGTCTGTAGACAGGCCGGCATACAGTTTCCTTGCTTACACGAAGGGCCGATACAGACGGCTAATACATCTCGGCAACCAAGTAGACCGCAGAGACCAGCACAAGCGCACTATAGAGTTCAGGCAGATGGCCCCTACGATGGAGGCTGATGAGGTGGTCGCTCACGGAAAAGTGATTGTTCGTCTTTGCCAGTTCGCAGCGGAGGCGGATCTTGAGGAATTCTGGAAAGTAGTGCTCGACTGCACCGTGGCAGAGGTCAGCGGGGACTGGTTTGATGTTTTCGATTTACTCGCTGAACTAGGACTCACCGCTGAGGCCCGAGTTCTTCAAGACCCCGTTGCACGATTCCGAGGTGATGTAATCCCCGAGGAACTTGAAGATGACGGGGAAGAAGAAAACATCCAGGTGGCAGCGGAAAGAGAGGACAGGAGATCTTGGTGGCGCAAGTTGCTTAGATGGCGCTTGGCTGAGGAACCTGTTACGAAGGCGTGATGATGATGAGTACACTGTTTAGATTTGATAGCTCTGTAATTAGAGAAAAGACAACATTTCAAAAATTCAACCGAAATGGTGGGCGGGGTTACTGGGTCTACGTAACGTACTGTAGACGTCGTAGACGTATAATTAAACAACAGAGTGCTCGTGATTTTCTGTCCTACCATCAACTATCACCATGGAAAGCTAGAGGATATGAAAATGGGCAGGCTAACCTCCAGCTTTACGCTATCTAGATTATACTGTGATCATGAATTAAGTTATACGTGCATAATAGGCCTTACTCTTAAATTCTCATTTTGGGTGTTTACCCATGCGACATGACGATTTAGTAAAACGATATGCGGTGAGGCGAGTGGCAACAAAGCATCGCCGTGCGGCGATGTCGCCCCAACTGGGACTGGGTTGTAGAATTCCAAATTAGCCTTGCGCAATTTTCGCGAGGAATCGTCTACTTTTGAAGAAATACAATGTTGCAGCCGCATCGCATTCTAGGGAACGCATAGCACACTTTCCGCTGGACTCAGGGGGGTGTCTGTGACTCGTTGATTTCTTTTTATTCACGGACAGCGTGATGCATAAGTTGCAGCAAGGAAGTTTCACATTCGCGGAATGCAATTCGGTACCATGATGGATATTGAATTCATTGAATCATATGTTAAATTCCATATACCTGCATGGCATGCCTGCACATCGTGTTGTTGTTGTTGTCGGCTGTACAAAGTGCTTATGAGGGGTAAATAATGCATGCAGATGCAGTAGGTAGGCAGCCGCCCGGTCGATCATAGCATATATCGGGTTGGCGTTGATGCACCCACATCGATGTATTCGTTTACTTGGGCTATTGAAATCATCGTATAGCGTAGGTAACTGTAAGATGGAGTGGTATGGGAAAGTCGCCGTAACTCACTAGGCCTATGTTTATATACGGCATGATCACGTTGATTTACCTACTACTACTACTACTACTACTACTACTACTACTACTACTACTACTACTACTACTACTACTACTNACCTGACG
>JAPUUL010000376.1:0-19781 GCA_029590625.1 Lasiodiplodia mahajangana
TTTTTTGGCCCATGTATCGTTATACCAAGTTTTGGGGGCATTGGGACTCAACTGGGGATGCTGGGGACATGTCAGACATGGGAAATTCTGGCGAATGATAGACGCAGCAAACTGCAAGAGGCAAGGAACATGGGTTGAGATCATAGAAGTGGAGGCGTACGGACGGCTGTACGAATGGAGTTTAAGGATACCCCTGAACTGGCTTCGAAAGGTATTGGGGAAAAAGGAAAAAAAAAGGGATCATAGAAAGAGGGAATAGACGGGGGCGAGTGTCTATGCTCTCACGGGCTCGTTTTTGTCTGTCTTGAAATTATTTTGTTGTTTGGGGGGGGTCCTTCAAGGCTGTCGTAACAGACAGGGGTAAGACCTGGTTTGGCAGGGCTTCATTCGAAGATGGCTAAGAAGCAACTGTCCTTCGATGCCTTGGCAAGTTAAATTCTACTGCACAGAATACCGTTACCTACATGTATCTGTCAGTCAGTTGCGATATTTGGGTTACAATGCTAGTAATAGCAATGGCAATAGCAATGACGAGAGCAAGCTCTCCGGCGCTCAATACTTACTACCCGACCAAGTTGGATCGATGTCAATTGATTGATTGTTACATAGTAGACTACTCATTGTGACCCATGGTTCAGGACCTAGAACTACATCGAACTCCGCCAAGCGTGGAGTCTACGGACGGGAATATATGACCAATAGGCAGAAGATACAATTGCTAGCCCGTGATCAGCGCCTCTTGTTAACTAGATGGATTACCAGCATATTGTGCATACATGATCAGTTAGGTAGGTGGTTTACTTTCAATACCGTGCCCAACCAAGACCCCTGCCTCGACGGCTTGTCAGACGTCTCCAAGTAAGCCGGGGTCTCTCAGCCTTCTCCCACGCAGCTGGGTCGCCATCGGGGGGGAGTCGAGATCAGGGCCCAAAAGGCTTACATGTAGCTTAGGTAGTATATATCCCACGCGGAATCTTTCCCATATACCGGCTTGTGCCGTTTCTATCCATACCTGGCTAGTTGGGCATCAACCGGGATTACCGTGGATACTATATGCTCTTTGAAGGGGCCTCAATAATAAGAACAATAATAATAATAATAATGAAAATGAAAAAAGGGGTCCTGACTAGGTATGTAGTAGAGTCCAGGCGATCAGATCAACCCAGGTACCTGGTCCCGCTCTTAATGCGAGATGTCAAACTGCATAACAGCGAGATGGGTAGGAGATGTATGCGTGAGAAGATATATGTCATTTTTAACACATCTTGATATCACTCCCGGTACTACTTACTGTGTTCGAATGGAGGGGGGGAGGGCTACCTGACGGGCTTGCGCCAATCATGTTGCTGCCCAATGGGAGAAAAAAGCAATCTATTATTACCTCGTCGCCAAGGGGTGTCATACGTCTTTTCAGCTTACCCGCGGTCAACTATATGTACCCATAACAAGGATAAAATTGAAGGGACAGCGACCGAAAAAAATATTAAGATTACAATTATTGCTGCCTTTCCCAGCATCTTGGTAGAGCAAGGCTCATCTTGCATAGCGCCCGTCCGATCCGCTTTGTACCTTACACGACCTTCCCTCTTCGCTCCGCGTTATCCCTATATCTGGGGCACTTTGCGAGGATGGTCGAGTGTACCCACACCACACCAGTCTCAAGTCTCAGTCACCTGGCCAAGGAAGTCAGTACATAACCATGCGTAGAGAGGTATGGCATGCGTGGGCAGGCAGTCATCTTTCATGCCGGCTGTCCGTTTCTAATTATGCAATGGACCTGGTTCGCCTTGCCCTCGCTTACTCCGTGATAAGATTGATTGTTGATGATGGAGCCCTTAAAAATAAAATAAAAATTTAAGTACTGTACGTCAGAAGCAAGAGAGGAAACAAACAAAAGAAAAGAAAAGAAGGAATAATCATGGCTGAAGACGGGGAAGGATCATGTCATGTCGTATTTCTCTTGCTGGTCTTCTGACTGAGTTGAGGCATACTATGCGTATTACCCAGGTAGTCGCGGGTGGTCGATCTTCTCGAATGTAGACGCGCTTGCACAAATGCAAGGATCTCTCACGCACAAAATGATACATGATACCTACCCACATGCAGTTATACAAGCTGCTTGACTGACTGACTGACTGTAGCTGTATGTAAGCAGACAAGCAACCTCACCTACATACTTTTTACCTACCTACCTAACCTACACTACAGCAACAATACGCCATCTCCCTCTGACGCGTGCTAAATACAGAATGTTGAATGCTACCTCGACACACCACTCAACAAGAAGGAATCCTGATTTTCTAAGGCCTAGAACAATACATAGTTATCTGCCTACTTACCGTACGTACGTATGTATGTAGGTATGCCCGGGCAATTCGTATGATTTCTATTTCTACCACCGGTCGACCGGGTCACCCGCACTGTCTATTTACTTTTCTGTATGGAGCAGCAGACGCGTCGCCTCAGGGGGACGGACAGGCTAGGCAGCGCCTATGGCCCACTCGGAGAAAGGATGTTAAATACGCAGTACAAAGCTCGCTCTCAGGTGTGTAGCAAGGTATGCAAGGGATGATATGTTCTCATTCGGTAGATTATAGGCGAGTAGGTATCGCCGTCCGAGCCAAGCTTGGCCGCGTCTACCGTGACGACTCGACTTTGTTCGCCTCACCCATTCCAACAACATACTTAGAGGCGCCACCATACCGCTAACGATCAGTCGTCACGGGATATTAGACGCAGCGAGTGAGGCGATGGCCGCTCTACCTACCAATCCATTGGTCCCCTGACGGGTAACATGGGACAGCACTGTAGCAATTGCCAATTCAGGCGAGAAGCCAGCATTGATTGGCTCAGTAACAGACAAGCATGGATGCAAGCCAGGTCCGAGGTGCAGATTAGCCTGGGCCAGTCAGCGCAACCGGAATGGGGATGGCTAACTAACCACGTTGATCGCCCGGCTCGGGTTCGAATGACGCACATGAATACCCACGATCGCGTCCCGAGACCATGGGTAAGCTAAAACCTTCTACCGTAATCACGGGCACTGGTCGTCGACTCCTCTCGCGCACGTACATACACCGCGTGTTAGATGGTGTAGTGTACCTATATCTTTACACTGACTACTCGCTTACTCACTGTACACTATATCTACTGTACGTACAAGCGACCGCTGCTAACAATGCCGTACCTGCACCAGGCTACATACACTACCCATGCCTATGCCCATGCCCATGCAGCCGTTTTGCTTTCCCACCCCCGCGGGAATGGCGCTCGAGCTGGGAAGAGCTGATGAGACGGCTGATGCTCAGACGACTAGGGCAGAACANGGGGGGAAGATGATGAGCCATATCGTCATGGGATTCCTACCTATGCGCATGTGTTAGGCAAGTTATGTTCTGAAGCCGGGTCTGGTCTGATCGTGCGGCTAAAGTGGCCGGATATAGTGGATGGATGGAAGTACGGCAGCACCTACACACCACTAATACCACCCAGCGCTATCACCACACTTTTCTGCATCCTTCCCACTCTATGCGAACATTGCAGCACCGTACAGTACTGCTTCGACCCCCAACCCAAGGAGCCCAGGTGTCAAACGAAGGCTGGGTCCCCGGTCTCCCCAACCAGCTTAAGCGAACAGATAAGGACAAGGGTTAAACGGCGATCCCAGCGAGCCAACAGCCTCAATCAAAACTAAGGTAGGCAGGATCGCCAGCTATAGAACATGGAATAGTGTTTCTGTACCCTACTGGTATACTACACGTCCATACGTACCTCCCCGGTACCTGGTCTAATAGGTAGCGGGCGAACGTCAAGATTAGCACGTTCCTAGCATCTGAAGACAACAAACCCAAATCCTGGCAACGAACACACACTAGGTATTTATCTGCCGCGCGATACAGCTAGCCGAATCACCTGTATTCGAAACACTCAAACGAAGCACCTATATATTATAAACACTGAATTTTCAGGCTTGCGCAACTGCGATCTGTATACTCATATACTCTACCTACACATCACAATAGGGGCATATGTAAATCTCCATGTCACAGACCTACTACCCAACGTCATCGTACATTACGACGAGTCTCACTTTACCCAGATCCTCCGATATCCAACCACCAGGTATCATGTCTGTACGCCAGCGCCGAGGAAATTCCGTGTTACCAACCTAGTCGATATCCGAGGCGAACGACCACGCGGAAGCCAATCGTTACCCACGGACCCAGACTATTGGAAAGGGGGCGGCTTAATAAAGACGACGTCAGAAATGAAACGAGAAAAAAACAAAACAAAAAAAAACGAAGCGCACATGACTAGCGTGCCACGCAATCACGAGGCCGTCTAAAGCCTCAAAAACTGGCATGTATATTGCTTGTTCCATTTGGCCAATTTCTTATTCTTTTTTTTTTCTTATTACAATAATACTGCCAATTATAGTCTATAGCTGTCAGCGACAAAGGAAGGGTAGGGTAAGAAAGCCGACCTAGTCTCGATAGAGAGGGGTTCAACTAGCTTTCGGCGTACATACGCCCACTCACCAACTCACCTGGCCAGCCAGTCGGTGCCGTCGTACGGCGCGGGCACGGTACGACTTGACTTGACTGGGGGGGAGCTTCTGCCCATCACGGGCCGAATGTCCCACGACAGTGCCCCCGGTTACGCTACACTGCGTACCTAACACCTCCCCTCCCTGTCGTGAACTTTTGGTTATCTCATGTTCAATGTTCAATGTTTCGTTCCCTCGGCCCCTCCCCTCCTTTCCCCTTCCACTTCCATTTCCACTTTCCCTTCCCCCGGGCCTTGCTCCTACTGCATGCTGCATGGTATATATTGGATGCTTTTACACCAATGCAGGTAGCCGCACCGCTTATCCCAGCAAGACGCCACGGCGGGTGATCGCATCCGAGCGCGACCGGCGCAAGATTGACGAGAGCACAGTATACTACCTACCAAGATTGCAGCAATGCAGCGGTGCCTACATTATACCAAGTATACATACGTAGCTTCCGCTGGCCATACATTAGGTACTTACTCGCATTTCTACCTACAGGCACTACGTACGTACTCTATATCCATCGGCCAGTCTGTAATTTCTATACAGCGCAGCCACAGCCACCAACCCACCTTCGTCACTATCTCTAGTTTGTCCGAGTTACTGGGACAGATGGCCGCAAATGCTCAGTAGAGCATCTTGTTTCGTGCACCAACAACGCCTACCCAGCATCCTGTCTAGGTAATATACCTACCTATGTACGTTAATGTAGGTAGTGTACTCATCCCCCCTTCCCGTACGCAGGGACCTACCTAGCTTACTTGTACATCCCGATCTATGTACGACGACATGGATTGGGAGGAGCGGGGCGGTCCCTATGTGTACACATGAACATGATGAACATGAGGTACTGTTACAGCACAGGACGCCCAAAAGAACCGCGGCTGAGCGACATCTCGCCTCGTATGACCTGACTCGTCTTTATTTCCTTTGCTGGTATTGTGTCGTGTTGCGTTGCGTTGCGTTGCAGTGCCGCCCAAGACGAGGTATTGGAACAATATCCCCCTTGCCCTTGGTTATAGGGTCACGCCCCGGGTGTGTCTATATCCGGCGCCCAAAGATACCTCCACGTAACAAGCTACCTGTATACCTACCTAGTATAAGGCAGGTAGTGGGGAGGAAAAAAAAAAAGGAAAAAGCAATATATAGGCCTTCCCTCATCGGGGAACTTATCTTATTGTCACTGGCTACAAAGCAGCTCTCTGCTATCCAACAGTGAGAGGTATTGCGTACTGCGAGTTGCTTACCCTTTTCCACTGGCGTGTGCGTTGTTAAGGGTACTTAATTAAGTACGTTAGGGATGGCTTCGGTCTTGTTACATCGTCCGTTGTGTTGGTTCCGCGACAGCTACTTAGGTATCTAGTTTTGTTTAACCCTACATACACAGAAGCCCTGTGCACTGGACGGATATCACTTGCAATACCGCGCCCCAATACCCGGTCTACAACTATGACAGGTCCGCCGGATCGCTCCCCGGCCCATGCCAGTTCGGGGGGCCACCCTACATACACCATACGCTGCCGCACCGTACCCTATTTCCTGGTATACGGGTGGCGATCGGCGCTGCATCGAATACACACACACATTACCCATCTAGATCGTGGAATGATCAAAATGACTCGTCATATCGGTGCCTGCGAGCAAGCCCTGTCTGGGGATCATTCGCATAAGGCTGTCAATGCCGATCCTCTTCTCCTTCTTTTTCTTTTCTTTCGTTTTTTCCATGGGCTGCACCTATAGCCACGGGTTATATATATAGTTTAGATGAGATCGATGCGATAAATTAATCAGTAATCAGGAAAACCCCCGGCAAGCTGATTTGGTCAGGCGGACGATGCTGTCCAGTCATTTTGCGCGAGGCTGTCTTGTGGCTCATGATGCTTACCTAGATGTGCCGAAGCCCCCTTCCTCCCACACCAAATCCTTCGAAAACGGACAAGAAGGCATGCTGGCGATTTTTTCTTTGGTTGCGCACGGAGATGCAAGGAAACGAAATAACGTCGTTGCGTGGTTGACAATGATTCCACAGTGGCGCGTTGTCGGCCTCCAAAATGCGGCCAGATCCCCCAATCTAGATTAGATAGCTGTCCACCGCCGCAGGGGTTTGCGGCGGTTTTATTGGGTCTTTTCCCTCCGCTTTCGAAGCCTCCTGAACCGTTGGAGCTGCGTGCACTGTGGCATCGTATGAGATGACGCCTTGAAATACGTGTATGAAGCTGGGCAGACGGGGACGAGTATAGTATACCTAGCTATCTAGGTAATGAGGGTTGTTTCATGGCGAAACGAAAAAGTAGGTAGGGAGAGAGATAGCGTGGGAGAGAGGCAGGCATGGGAGCCTGACGAGGCGGGGATGTTACAGTCGGGTCGAGAAGATCACGCCAACGCCAGCGCGAGCGCGGGATTATGATTTTCAGGTGATGTGGTCAACTGACTTTCTTGACCGGGCCCCGTTACGTAGCCGGTTATCTGATTCTCTTGGGCAGAAGCTTGGGTCGGTCAGTCGTGATGGTACGAGCGATATTTCGTCGCCCCTAAACTGACGAGAGAGTGTTCGCGTAGGGCGTGGGGGTGAGGACATGTCGGGACTGGCGGTGAGCGCCAACGTACGTAGTCAGAGATGATCATGGCATCAATGGGAGTGATAGGGATTCAATCTGGAATTGGTAATCAGATCGTGAACTACCTGGTGATACATACGTTGCGCGAGTGAGGACGCAGACTCACTCGGGTATGCGCTTCCGCTTATACCTTAGACGGATACAAGAGCATAGAAGCAAGGAATCACGAACCCAATCTTAAACGGAATAGTACAGCCTAGAGAATATTAGAGTTTATACCAAGAAGTTATGTTGGGGTTAGAAACACAAGTCAGATAAGCGAACCTGTGACTTCACCCTTCGACCTCTACATCGAACACTCTCGTTATCGCAGTCTCTAGCCTCCCATACATGGGCCATAACCTAGAATGCGGCATTTAAACGTGGCACGTTGATGCACGTGTTCGGCGTACGATGCCATAGGTTTAATAGCGAGCCACAGCTTACACTAAACTCCGTAGTCCTCTTGTGGCTGCGTCTATATATCTTCTAACACTACCCTCTTTCACGAGACATACATGCGCGGCGTGGAATTGCTGCTTTTATGTAGGACTATGAGGGAAACTAGAGTGTAAACAAAGTTAAAAGATAAATACATGCCCGTGTCGATTTCCTCGCGCAGAAGACAGTTGTTCATATTTGTCGGTGCACAAATACGCTTAACACTATGGGTGTTTATCAACTAAGATCCTCTAGCCAATACGTCGGACTGATTAAAAATTGAAGCTCTTTTTTTTAACTGTTTAGAGATGGTGATGAGATATACGAATTATAAACAACTAGCCGGCATCTCGTTGAACCCAGACTATTAGATGGTCTCATACCTATTGAGAGGTATCAATGTATTAGAGGCTTCTAGTTTATTTCCATAGATCCCCTATATTTAATTTATAGATGTATGTTTATACGAGGAGATAGAAAGCGAGCGAGAGATGGTGGGTTCCTTATGGTAGCTATTCACTATGTTCTTGTGATGGACATCTCCGATTCACTCTCTGAGTCACAGGTGTCCCATTGATACACCAAAGGCAATATGACAGCATTGAAATTCGGTAATCCAGCATATAATTATCCCTAGAGGGTAGCTGCAGACTTCGGGCCCTAGGACTTCCATGGGGAGCGAGTCATTATGATGCAAAGGGCTGATGTGTTCTGCGTCCGGTTTGCTGGCTATTTCTAGTTCATTTCCGGCGTCTTGGTTCTCCGAGTCTAATCTTCATATGATTCTATTACACAACTGAGTCTCCATTTGTTTAGTCACTGCTAACTGGAACGTCGCGTATTACATGTCATACGCTGGGTTTGTTCGCAGTAATAGTTCGTAATTCGCCGTCCTAGTGATACATACACTAACCCACCGCAGTTGAGATTAAGTGGTTCAAAATCTCGCATAAAGCTTATGAATTAGTCACTACGGATAATCTATGTCTGTATACTGGGTTTAATTGCCGCCAGCATGCATGATTAGGTTACAAATTGTAGTAGTCACATGATGGCAACTATGTAAATAGCTTCTCTAGACTCAACAATTGACATGACAAGAGAATTGGACAGTGAAATTGAAATCAGTGACACAGATGTTACCTTTACAACATACCCTCCCTAGTTCCTTGCAGTTCGATACCGTAATCCCTCCGTCTTCCGTTGATTGATCTTTGGGTGTCTCTCGCTGGTCTAGTACTTAGAATTAGTTATCTTCTACCTCGGTAGGAATTGTAGACGAATTGTTGAAGGGATCTGAGACTAAGGTCCCACTCAACAGAACATTATATTGTATCGTGTCACTTATAGGTCGTAAATGTAATATCAAGACTTAACACTATTACTGTCAGGGGACCTTATGCTAGGGGCAGGCAATAACTATTGCCGTTTCGCGAAGATCTTCTGAGTCACCTACTTCACTGGCTAACTATCTATAAGTGTAGGTCTCCCTTGTCTGTATGCCTTCACAGTAGCCCAGCCTTGAAGTTACATCCTCCTAGTGGCTACGGCTTACGATCTTCCTGACGGCTATAATCTATGGCAACTGCAAAGGTAAAATGCTGTGAGATTAGGGATTTAGAGCTGGGGCCATAACATTGCCATGCGCCAATATTACGGTTTCGCACAAATTTATTCTCAAGTCAGGTAACCTATATATGATAGTTACATAGTTTCTCTTTCGCTGATATGAATCATGGATAAAAGCCTCTGCGTAGGCCTGGTTGTATCTATTGGATCACGGCTAGCAACAGGGCAGGGATATGAGCACTTTAAAACTACACATGAGCTTAATGATTGAGAGGCATCGGAGAACTCATGGGCGTGGTATGTTATTCTTGGCCCGTTGTTGCGTTTAAATAGCTACCTTAACAGCCTAAAGATCTTGAATTCCCTTATGCCAAATTATGGCCTAACTTATTATGTGCTTGTCCTCAAGTTCCACGCAAGGCAACCTAATCTATATTACGTATGAATTGTACATTACACATGAAGCTTAGCCCTCTATCCCTTCGTGTCATTCCATTAAGGATCTCGGTATTGATGAAACGTTCCCAGTGCGCTAGATTTAGATTAAAGGTATAGCACAGATGTGGAAAAGTTATGTGCGTCGTCCGGTACTTAATTCCTTGCTCGGCAATTTGTTCCTAAAGACAAAATAAGTCGTTAAAGCGTCATATATTAGTTACTAGTAGAGTGATACGAGGTCTAAGGTTTCCTATCACTAGTTCTCGGTTCTCTTCAAACTGACTGGAGAGAAGTGTATATATCGTAGGACCCTAATTTTTCGATAAAGTTAACATACAGAGACATATATGCTACCTTTATGGGACTTGAATGTTTCATCTTGCCTCGCAGGGTAAATATATCTGATCAGTTAAGACCCAGCAGCTGCCGCCACTGCACTCGAGGGACTGTCGCGAGGCTTCAGAAGGAGGCTATTATAAGGTTTGGAGGATTGAATAAAGAGGCTATTCTTGTATACAAGTAGGGTAGCGGCTAGAGAGGAGGTTTTAGGACCTCGCGCAACAACAAGAGTTTACCACCTACCTTATACTAAGTAATCCCTCGTACCCCCTAGTAGTTGTGGATGCATAGATTTTAGCCTAAGTTGTTCGGGTGTCTTGTTGAGGCAAGGCGCTCCTAATTGAGAATCGATGTGGTCTATGTAGAACTATTGTCATGCTTCCAACGTACTAGGCGATGATGATTTCTGCAGACCCTAGAATTCATATTAATGCGCAATTATAGCAACTGTGGGCAATTTGAGGATAGCCTAAGCTTAAATGTAATACTGAAAAGTAACACTTTGCTTTAGGTTTTGACACATGAAGCCTAATTCTCACCGCCTCTCATGTGTTCATACCGCGTCTAACTTTATGACTATAAATCCACCCATTTTGCGAGGACCGGCAAAATCACGACTGAGACAACCTTGAAGTAATTTTCCGGAGCAAGAATTATACAAACCTGAGATTACAGACAGAAATTTTCAATAGGTTACTGGTTCCCTTGGAATATCTAGTGCACCTTAAGTAGCGTGAGATGTGTGGTGAAGTGGTTGTTATTAACTCTTATCGTAGATCATAATGTAAGTAATAAAGTATCATTACATTTTTCAACTTTGTTATTTTTACGTTTTGTTTCCTCAATTACCTTACTCCAAGCTATATATAAACGAAAACTAATCAAACAAGCTTCAACCTAAGTATTCGATGCAAAGCCAGTGCGCTTCTTATTGAGCTAAATCTTTTTATAGTATACACTTGTATGGAATGGTGTGGCGGATGTGGCTTTGCGTCGTGTGGAGAGTAACGATTGCATCTACCTATCTAGTTTCTTGGCTTTTGCTACACTAGAATATCTCTTTGTACGAATGTGGATGTGAAATCGCATCTACTCACTCACTGTTCACTCTTCATAAATGGCAAGATCGCCTCATTTGTAAAAGTAGCTGACTTGCTAGAATTGTATGCGTATCGCAACTAAAGCAGTTGAACTGGTTGCTAGAAGTTCTAAGCAAGAGCTTAGGCTAGGAAGATTACTTGGCATACCTAGTGATGTTGTCTTCGGGTATAGCTGCGGGAATAAAACATTGACGGAGTGTGCGTAGGGCTAGATAGGCTATAGGAAGTCTAGGCATCCTAGACATTTTAGGTAGGTATTCGCTTTGACGTGTTCGTCTAGGTACGAAATCTAGGTATAAACATGAGGATCTACAAGTACAACAAGTGTTTATGCGGCTTCTCCTATCCACATGATTAATCATCACCCGTATCCCCTTTTTTTACTAAGGACTCTCCGGGGCGGGCAAAATTCTAGATCGCATCTCCGTTTCCGATGCCCCGTTTTTTTCCTGAATGAAAGGACGGAAGAAGGGGTCATAAAAAGCGAGAAAAGAAAGCAAGCTAATTAATTGCATAGGAATTAGCGTCATAATACATAGAACGGTTCCATGCGATATCTGGTTACCCAAATTATGCTTAACTTCGTAGAAGGATGCTGATCTATAGACACTAGAGCCTACCTGTGGGTCTAACCTTATTAAACCCACGAAGCACCAGTGCTGAGTGGGGGGTTTAATCTGTAACCCTACGTTTTCTGTAACTTTTTATAAAATATTAAAAATAAATAGTTTAAAAAAATCGTAAAAATAATCGGAAAGCGTAGGGAGGTAGAGAATTTTATTCCGGACGATATTACGTTACCCGTTTTTTTCTACGGCTTATTTTGGTTGATTTCGGCCGGTTAGGCTATCGGTAGGTATTTAAAAAATATATGGCTAATAAGCCGAAATCAACCAAAACAAGCCGTAGAAAAAACGAACAACGTAAGAACGTCCGGAATAAAATTCTCTACCTTCCTACGTAACCTGATTATTTTTACGATTTTTTTTGGTTAAGTTATTACGAAGTGTTTATTTTTGTTTTGGTATAAATATTTAAATTTGCAATATTGTATTATGTAAGCGGTTTTGGTATAATTTAAACGAACACTTTGTAATAACTCAACCAAAAAAAATCGTAAAAATAATCAGATTGCGTAAGAAGGTGTAGAGTTCTATTCCGTACATTCCTATGTTGCCCGTTTTTTTCTACGGCTTATTTTAGTGGATTTCGGCCGGTTGGCCATATATTTTCTAGATACCTACCAACAGCCTAACCAGCCGAAATCAACCAAAACTAGCCGTAGAAAAAAACGGGCAACATAGGAATGTACGGAATAGAATTCTACACCTTCCTACGCAATCCGATTATTTTTACGATTTTTTTTGGTTGATTGCGACCGGTAAAATTAGTTTACGCAATAAAAAAGTTACAGAAAACGTAGGGTTACAGATTAAACCCCCCACTCAGCACTGGTGCTTCGTGGGTTTAATAAGGTTAGACCCACAGGTATGGGCCGACCTATGGGTTAGATAAAAATCGGAGAGGGCGCTTATTTTACGGTAGCAAAACTGCTGACTTGCATCTGGAAGGATTCCAACTAGGTTACACGTGGAGACTGGAGTTTAATTGGACATGCTGGCTGCAATGAATTTCGGCTATGATGCAATGAGATGGCGTGTCTGACCAATCCAAGCAATGCCGTTTTAGAACGAATTGAAGTGTCGAGAAGACAATAGGTACGCCTATTTACTATACGCATAGGCGTGCATGCAAGTCTCTGTCCGGACCTATAGGACTTATACTGACCTGCAGACATACGTATAGCGGCGTATAGCGGACACTGTAGGTAGAAATAGGCCACTAAATCCATATATGAAGGAGAGAAATCCCCACAATGGAACCCAATCACCTGCGTAAACCACCCAATTGATCCTAGTACTTGCCCAGACAAATAGTGTCTCAAGGCTAGGCTATCTAGCCGTGGTCTGGGCGAGGATTTTAGTAGGTATTCTGCTGTCCTGCTCATACTTGTCCATCCTAGTCTAGCGGCGAGTGTCCAGGTGATTGGGAATTGCTAGCGGGGTTGCCGGGACTCGCCAAGGCTTCTAGCGGGCTGTTGGCGAGCCGATGACGGCTGGATAGAATTTAAGGCCAGCTGCCAAGGCGATTGTATCCATATCCACATGGCCTCATACTCAGACCAGCTTAGACCTTACATAGACCTCAGACCTCATACCGTACCGTGCCTCCATACTTATACGATGGGTACGTTGTGGTTCCATCTTCGACGTTAAGGAATGTCGGGATAAAGTCAGCATTCCAAATCAACCACACCCTCGATTCTCAGCCCTGAAACACAGGCCAATTAGAAGAAGCCGATCTCCTCGACACACTGTCGTTTGGAGAATACTAGTAGACGAAGATGAAAATGGAAAAGACCCAGTTCCGCAATACCACCCTGCTACGGCACTCTGCCCTACGCATATTCTCCTGCCCGCCTACCAACCTTGGTATGAACTCCCCAAAAGTAGGTAGCCGGGCGGGCAGGTATGCACCACACATTTCTACTTTGAACCCGCATCGCTGCAAAAACGACTAGTATCGAGTGGTGACACTTAAGTAAGCATGCGAGAATGCGAGACTAAGGCTCGATAGGATTGTACAGGATTGAGTTCTAGTTTACCTAGCTGCTGTACACAGGTGGGTTTGATTTAATAAGCCCTTCTACGTGTGCTTACCTATGACTTTAGTGTACACTACGCCTGTATGTAGT
Source organism: Lasiodiplodia mahajangana (assembly GCA_029590625.1). Classification (NCBI taxonomy): domain Eukaryota; kingdom Fungi; phylum Ascomycota; class Dothideomycetes; order Botryosphaeriales; family Botryosphaeriaceae; genus Lasiodiplodia; species Lasiodiplodia mahajangana. The sequence continues at coordinate 13,792 of JAPUUL010000376.1, forward strand.
ATTATTATTTGCCAGCTCTCTAGGTAGCAAGCAAGGTCATCTTCACACATGGCCATACATATACTTACCTACCTACTTACTTACATACCTAGTGGTACACTACCTCCAGCCGCCAAGTACGGTACGGTGTAACCCCTGTCGCCCATCTGATGAGAGACCGCTGGAGACGAACTGGACCAGTGTCCCACGTCAGACTCGAGATCTGCAATTTGTGCCTTCTTTAGACGTGATCACCACATCCTGGTCCTGGATCTTGTCATCTTGATAAGGAGGTTTTCTTCTCTGCGTCGCACGGCGCGGATGGGCGAGCAACTCTTGCGCAAAACAGGAAACCAGCGGGCTCATTCGTCTTGTGCAAACAGCGCACAGCTCGCCGTGAGCATCAAATCACCATGGCCTATAATCCTGTCAAGCGTGTGGTCGTATGTGTCGATGGTACTTGGTACGACCCGAATGGGCTCGTTGTTCGGCGGGAGGGCAATAACAGCAACATATATCGCATCTATTCGTCTGTCAAAGAGGGCACATTTGTCCAGGATAACCGAGCGGTGAAACAGGTGGCATATTACGAATCAGGCGTCGGACTAGACAAGCAGCCGCTTGATAACTTTAACGACTCGATCACCACAAGCCAGGAGGCCTACGATAATCAAGTCAACCGAATATTTGCTGTAGGCGCCCACGCTCAGCCTTGAATTATGGCAACATCTTGTTCGGGTCTGGTCCTGCTAACGCCAGAGAATTAGTTCTGCTGTCAACAACTTAGCGAATCTACCGACGAGCTATGGCTGTATGGATTTAGTCGTGGCGCCTGTATGTCATCAACCCAAAGGACCTTGCAGTTGGCTTATTACCCATATTGCCAACATGTAAGCTAACCTTTTTCTACAGACGTATTACGGGTCGTCGCAGACCTTCTTCATCAGCTCACCACAATCCAGACCTGGGATGAACACGAGTATCGACATCAAGTCAACTCACTGTCCGCTTTTCGGGATTCTCACCACAAAGCACAGAGCGCTCAAAAGGTTAGCATTCCACATAGATTCTTGTTACTATCTATGATAATAATGCTTATCACTCACTAGGCTTTTCGGTATATGTGGGTTCGATCCATTGTACAAAGTGATACTTACCCCTGCACGTGCTCACATAATCATTAGAACTGCTAAAAGATGGGCTAATGAACCTGTGATTCATTTCCTTGGTCTGTTGGATAGCATCAAGATCGGGCGAGAGCCGTCAAGACCACAACCCGCCTTATTGAAGTCGACACGGACACTTCGTCATGCTTTAGCCCTAAATGAGACCCGAAATTCGTTCCAACCCTGCCTCTTTGGACCCCTACCGGCGTTGTCCCCAGACATAGCACAGCGCTCAATTATCGAAGCTTGGTTTATTGGCTCTCACGCCGACATTGGTGGTGGCTCGCAAGAGGATGGGCTATCTCTTTACCCCTTACAATGGATGCTCCTAGAGAGCCGAGCGCACGGCCTTATCTTCGAACCTTCGTGGGACAACCAAAGCATTACAGAGGAGCCCTTAGGGCTTGTATTTCCATTAGTTCCAGACCAGGACCCATCCAAACCTCACCAACCTTTAACACCATGGACTTTTCAGTATAACAACGGCATTCAAATAGAAATGGTAGACATAAGATCGACTCATCGCCAAGGCAATTTACAGGCTGGCAAGAAGAAAGTCTTACAAAAGAGGTACACACGGAAAAAAAGACAGAGTGACGACGGCCCTACCTCGCCAACTTCTTCCTCTATATTATCCGAGCAATTGCGCAAGCCATCGTGGAGAGATCGTTTCCGGCTTAGCAGGAAATCAAGCAAGGCGACGCTGGCCTCCGTAGCTTCTACGCAATCGAGAAGGGATACCGATATTGATTCTCTCTGGGCGCCATCCATGAAAGACGAGGTTGTTGAAGTAGGGCCTCGCCCACACGTCATCCGGATCAACTCTGGACCAGCCTTGCTTTCACTGTTCTCTGCCTCCCGCGAAGTATTCGACTCTCGAGGACTTATAGGTTACTTAGATAACAGTGAGCTCCCTGTCCTGCTATGTTTCTGATGGCTATTATAGATTAATGCTAACTGCTGCCTTGCCCGAAAGCCCCCTGTGGTACCATTATCCATCCGTCAGTGTATTTCGTAAGCGATGTATACGATCGGCTAGGTTTTACAGGCGAACTTAATCCATACATTGATGGGTTAAATAATTTCCGACTGTCTGGTTTTGTTAAACATGAGGTTGAGGGAAATGCTTACATGGACCCTTGGCGAGCAACCCTCGCTGATCTAGGGGGCCCAGAGCTGAAAAATTGTCGTGTCCTCGTGTGTGGTAGGGCGGGAGTCGGGAAATCTACGTTAATCAACAAGGTGTTCGGTTCCATTGTGGTGAGTATACCTCTGTGAACATGTTACAGAAAATCATTAAAGGGCCCCGGCCCTCTTCTTTTTGGTGGTTGGAGCTAATCGCGCGGATGGTAGACACAAGAGTCCTCCAATGACCACGGTGTCCACGATGTTGACGAAGGTTTTGAGATGGATACATTGCCTGGGCTTATAGTCCATGACTCGAGGGGCTTCCAAAGCGGTGCGACGGAAGAGATCGAACTTCTAGAAAGATTCGTGAAGAAGAGAGCATCAGCGGGAAAGCCTGAAGAGAGGTTAGACGCTATATGGTACGTATAGAACACAGTGGGCATTGTGGCGATGGAAGCAGATTTTTATCTTTCTCTTACTATGTCACGTTGATAATAGCTGCTGACAGTGGTTTTAGGTTTTGTATCGACGTTCCATCAACTCGAGTTGTACACGAGGCGGATAGGAAGATCTTCGAGGTTCTCGATAAGTATGCCAGGGCAGTCCCGGTCATTCTTGTCCGAACCATGAAAGATCGATTCATCAACGAGAACTATGGAGCAGCCCGCGAGCAACTTGAAGATGCAGGCTATACGGGTGAAGAACTTGACCGTCGCGCTCGTGCGCAGGCCGAAGAGAAGTTCTCCCGGGTAAAAGAAGAAGACATTCGTCAACTCGAACAAAAGCTTGGGCTAGAGAAGGATTTTGCTCCATTTGTGTACACGTCAAAAAGTAAGTATTGTGGTCCTCACCACTCATCTTTTCCATGGAGCGTCGACTTCCAAACGTGTGCTTGGCTAACATGTTCTTTTTAGGGGACAAGGACTCTATTACAGAGCTTGTTAAACAAACCATTATGTTGGTCCCGGACGACTCGGCTCGGGCGAATTTCGTGAGCGCGCAAATAGCAGATATTGATGTGAAAATTTCGGCATCCATCGAGGAAAGTCTGCGACTTTTAAATTTCTCTAACTGGTCTTCGGTCATGGGCTCTATGATGTTCACTAGCGTCCTTACCACACCGACTATCTCGCACTTCCTTTGCTCAAGGATCATCAAAAGTTTTGGCCTTGCGGGTTCAGCAAAGGTGAGCGAGATTGAGCGCATCGCTAGGAATCTTTTATGGAAGAACATGGGTACTTTCGTGACACAGAGCTGTGAGTGATATCCCCTTCCTGTTTCCTACAAACTAGGAGCAAGCACCCCTTCCCCGGCTCATTCTATGTTCCATACGCCCCGAGAACTCGTTTATAATCATCTTGGAAAAGTTACTTATCCTTTGCATCGTAGTTACCCAGCTCGCTGTGCTTCTAGGTCTCGGTATTGGCCTTACCGTGGGTACTATTATTGGCGGTATTCCTGCGTTAGCATCACTACCCTTTGCTTTTATCCCACCAGCGTCTAGGTTAATCGCCAAATGCACATGCGATCTAATCCTCACCCTTTCGGCGGCCTTCACGAGGAAGGGCAAGTTTGTCACGAAGCAGGATTTCGAGGAGTCACTGGGACAGTATCGTGCCAAACGCGCGGAACTAGCAGCTAGTGGAGCAACGTCAGTAAGGGCGCTCGTCCATGATGAAATCGATCGCCTCATTCCGATCCACTCGGTCAAAGTATACGAGCCTCTGAGCATCACGAAAATGAGAACCGAATTCCAACGGATCATCACGCGACACCGCTTTACGCTAGACGAGGAGTTTACACCAACTTATGAAGAAGAGGACGCCGATGTGGGAACGGAGGACGTGCACGGTCTGAATATGTGGGTGGATCACAGGGAAAACAGTCCTTCAACCAACACTTTCCTTTCGGAACACGGAAGCTCGAGTCAAAGTCCGGATATCGCGTGGTCTGAGCCAACGAATACGAACTCGTCGCTTTCGCCGCCGAGCCTGCACGGCATGAAGTCGATGGAGCAGGCTATGTATAACCCCGAGCCGCCCAAAACGCATCAGCAGTCCGCAAACGTGGCTGAGCTACCAGGAACTACGGTGAATGATCCATGGCACGGTGGTTTCTCTGAGTTGGCCGCTACGGAAGCGAAAGGGCCCTGGTATCCCGGAATTTCAGAGCTGCCGTAACGCGCATTGAGCAACGGTATCGCCTCACTTCGCAGGATTAATGGGTTGTGCTAATGGGCCTACGAATGAATCCATGAGCACGAGTGGCACGTTACGGACGGGAAGGGCCGGGTGGCTCTAGGGCAAGGAAGGTAGGGGATATGGAAACAGTATATCGGGGATTTCGCTTGTCGATAGACGTTATTTATACCCACTTGTTTGCGGCTATAGATTTTGGAAACGATAGAATACAGCGCGCAGCATACAGCATCAGCATACAAGTTATGAGGAAGGTCGAATGTTGGTTAGACTTTTACTACTACTGCTACTACTACTCAACTTCTCTTGGGGACGAATTGTATATCTGTACATATGTTGCCAATCAGCTATAAACACAATTAGCTCTCATAAGAACAAATGGATTCCTCCAATGCGCAGACTTAACTAACTCACGCCGATCCGTCTACAAATACAGTTCTACGCAACAAGCTGAACATCTAGTCATGGAGATAGGTTACTTAAGAGATCGTTAGACCGAGGTCTGAAATTCATTATTATGAGGGCCGTTCCCCTTTTGAGGTACTTCTTTGCCTACTAGCCCCTTTTTATGATTTGGAGCGTAAAGCAAAGGTAGGTACGAGAGAAGATAGTATGTGTGTGTGTTAAGCACCTATCATAGTATAGTGTGTATGTATCCCTTACACGATCCCGTAAATAACATCGACAACGATATAGATTACGGCGTGATACCCACCTTGTACTACGCACCTAAACGTTATATATATTTATAGTTTCGACAACGGACTTTAGAGTATAGGTTTTATTTGGTGGCTGAGATGACAGAATATATGACACTTTGTAGTAAACATGGCTAGCAATTGGTTGGCGTAGATTATGGTTAGTAAGGAATAAAGTATGTACGAATTAAGAATGCATTGCCAAGTAGACCCTTGATAAGTAATTTTCACCGTTATTAGGTCGCTTTCGATTTGGGGAACTTTTAAGTAGGATATGGTATTGTAATGTGAGATGCTTCCAGAAGCGCAGAAAAGAAACAATAGAAAGATGGAGTGATGATGAGCTGTGGTTGATCCTAAAGTCTAGTAAGTAGCGTATAGTTATAGCTATGGCTTTATTGTTGTCGGTCAATCACAAGAGCCGAGCAAGCATGAAAATAAATCAAGTTATGTTTGCGAAATGTGCAACGAATGTCTTCAGTGTCTATGGGACGCTGTTAGGCTGTCTTTACAATACAGTCTAAAGAATGAGATCAAAAAAATGTACAACGAAAAGGGCAAACCGACTCCCCTCCCCGTAACCTTAACCCATGACCCAAAGTCATTATCAAAAAAGAAACGCCCGATAATGCAAGATATGCCGACCCCTTTCCTTTGCCCCCCCCGTTAACCCGTAAATACAAGAAAATGCTAATGAGTTTTCCTTGCCTGCAGGAAATGCTCATGTCTATATTGTGTGGGTGCGTGTGATGATGATGGTGATCCACTGTTGCTTAAGAGCGGAAGGCACGAACCTTTCGGCCAGCAGCGATCATGTTCAG
>JAPUUL010000377.1:0-19776 GCA_029590625.1 Lasiodiplodia mahajangana
GGCGGAACCGATCACCGAAACTAAAGCCGCGACCGAGTCATACCTCGAGAGGGTCACGCCACATATGAGGGATGCGATGGCACTCATAACACTAGGCGGAGCAAGCTCTTGATACTATAGGCGACTTCGAAGCCCTCAACAATACAAATCAACGCGCAATAACCTTACGGAAACTATTTGACAGTTGAGGGCTCATCCAGGCAAATGGTCGGAACGCACGACCACTATGCAAAGGCACATCAGCACTCTTTAGGCACAGGCCGTTGTGAAAAAAAGCCCCCAACACCGCCACCGTACGATACACGACAAGGGCACCGCTGCGAGTCAATTCGTGTAAGGCCGATCACATCTTTCCACATCTTTCTCTCCTTTAGTTTTGCAAAGGCGCTGCATCGTATTTCAGCTGCTTGATCATCTAAACTACTTAAACTATCCATTTACCAGTTTTCATTGCTGTTATTATTATTAATCGTAATTAAGCCAAGAATATTTTTCTGTTATTTTTAACGTTTAAACGTTTATAGTTCTAATAGCTCATCAAAATTAGGTTCATTAGGACTACAAACGACAAATGAAAAACAAATTCAAAATTCATTTGCCCGCCGTCCCATACCTAGATATTACCGAACAAGGCAATAGATATTATTATATAATACAATTAATTGATTAAACCTAATAAATACGGGGTAATCAAAGCGCAGGGTTTACGTTTTGGTACTAGTGGTCCTAATGGACCCCCATAGACAACGCCATAAACATAGTCGGCTACCTCTACTTAGGTAACTTTTGCAATTTCGCGGATAACATAGCAACTACCCTTTCGAATCAAATCCAGTTGATTAACCCAGAAGAAAAGAACAACAAAACGATACTTGGAGACATACATTTGCGCCCGCCAGCGTACGGCAGTCTTTCCTAAGATAACATCATAACCTCGGCCCTATTGGCAGCGGCGATCCTGGTCCCCACGAAGGATCCATTATTAGTCTATACTGCGCGGTACACAGTGGCGTGTGTGGGGTCACGATACACGCAATAAAGCGCCAGAGTGGATCTGGGTGAGGACCTCGAATATGACTGAAGAACGAAGAAGAAGGGATCGAGTGGGTGGTGGTGGCTACGGCAGGTGTAGTAGAGTGTTCTCCGGTCACCTGGCCCTCAACCCTATGACGTAACAAGAACTCTTTGCTCCAGCTCTTCTTGCTAGCGATCTATGGCTCTATTCCTTACTCGTCCCGCTTGGGTTAATTCGATGGCCGTAGCTAAAGGTGACCTAAAGTTTAAGATCGCGAAATGAAGCTTTACTTAGATAACCAGTATCTCACGTCATGTATGTGGTAATATCCACCACGAAATATGTATGGCCATAATTTCCACGCTTCACACTAATTCCACAAGCTAGAACACCGATCGCCCGATGTCGTTATTGACCAACCCGAAACGATGGAGAGGGACATAAGAGATCATCAAGCCGTGACGACGAACTACCGCTTAAATGTGGGGATGTTTGAAAGGGCTGCGTGCGCATCTGCGGCTGAACTGCTCTTATAATTGGGGTTTTGACAAAGCTTCAGTGTCTTAGAGGACGATGGGATGGGAATCGCTAAGGAAAATAAACTGCGGAAGGCAGTAGCTCTCGCAGGGGCCTATTAAAGCGGAAAAGAAAATCAAATGATCGTTGTATTAATAAACCACGTGAAGCCCATCTTTGACAAGTCATGGCAAAAACACGCAATGTAGTGGGATTACTAAGATAACACCGTACTATAACCTAGTCGGGTTTATGACATGAGTATAATCAGCAAAATCTTGAGATAGGCTGCCATTATGATGAGGCCTACTATAAACCATCTTCTATTTATGCGTTAAGTGTGGAATTCCGCCATGCGTATATGGCGGCATACCTGTGCTAAGTATCCCGGTTTCTATTTGTATATGCCTTCTTTCGGGGTTATCAATAAATGTCCTAGCTTTTATATGTCCGTGTTAAGGCGCTTTGATAAGATGCAAGGAATTTCAAATAACTCCGTTCTTAATAATATAGGTCACATCGCTGGTATAAGTGCTAATAACAACTTTATGTGATGTGATGGTTTTTATTGGATAAACTTACTATGCCGATGTCACCCCACAAGGTAGCATCAGCCACAAGAAGCTCATGCAGGCTCGCCATCCTCAACCTTCGGGCATTTCAGGTAGCCATCGCCCAATATGACAGCATAACACCTACTAGCGCGTTTATTTAAATTGTAGGACTTCGTCTATATGCGACCTAGAGCCTGCTACTTAATGAGCGCAGATTCCGGAATCAATACTATTGACCCCTTATATTCCGGCCTACCTACTACGTCGCGCATTGATAACCGTGACTATGTTTTCAATAGTTAGGGGCCGTAACTGCTGACATCAGAAAGTCTTATGGAGTACCGTAATAGGTAGTTAATTAAACCGGAACTCTGGGAATTGGGGCGTCAGACAGATAACGCTTACCAACCATACATACTATTCTATAATCCAAGCCTGCTTGTGGTGTATGGTCAGAAAACAATCAGCATTGCGCATAGGTTGACGGGCTAATCGCATCAGGCGTCTATTATACCCCTCTTCTCCCGATCGAGGCCAGCCCAGCAGAGGGACCACTAGAAACAAGATCAAACATATTTGAAATTTTAAATGCATCATCGCCTTCATGCAGGAGTTATGCCACCTGTTATGTACCTTCAACATATCATATAAGAAGATAAATGTACATGTCATGCTCTTGGCCAGGCGATGTCAGTTGCTTACAAGTTTTATTTGGCCTGGTGTTCAATCCATGACCCATGGCACGAACAATCTAGATCAGTCTTCGGAGCCTGCATACGGTCCAGGCAAACTAGCCAATGAAACCATCCCAAGAAATCTCTCACATGCAGCCGATATTACGACCTCAGCTGCGCCACTTGGGGCAATCCGGTCATCACAAGCTTGCCTAGCTGCAATGCCCCTCATTCTCCCACCAGGGCACAACATCCACCCATTTTACCTTCATCACCCGGGTGCGAAGAAGACAACTTATTGACGGGTATACTAGTCATTCACAGCGATAGGCATAGGTCCGGCGGGCTCTAACATGGCGTCAGCGGACAACAATGAGTTGGGTAGTCAATCGGGTCACAAGAGCCCGTCTAAAGCGACGCGCGCTCAATCTATCGAAATGAGCACTCCGTGTTTTCTACACTCCGCTTGGGACCTTCTCCCCGTCGATGGAAAAAGCTCCGAGAAAACTCCATTGTTAGGGATGTTCTTGTCTCATTTTGTCGGGGCTTTCATACAGCTTGAGCTTCTTGGCCCAGAATCTTCTCTTTCCGCCCGCTTTGAGGACTATGAAAGATTGTCAAATGATCAGTTTCAAAGGGGCACAGTCTTCCTTCGGAGAAGTCATATCATGGCAGTAGGAAATAGCTCCAACATCACGGAAATTCGCATATCATGGGAGAAGGGCAGGCCGGACAAGGATTCAAAACTGGACAGCCTCAAAGTATCAGACGGTCGGAGTTACTTCGATAATGTGGAAGATTATCCGTACTTTTCTGGGTCCGATCAGCTATATACCCTCTGTTATAAAGTAACACTGGAGAGTTATAACAGCTATGAAAACGATAGCTCCCGTCTTATACATCACAAGACGGCTACGAAAGTCTATGGCGATCTCTATCATCGGAGTGTCGGAACAGAGCCTGTGGCTCATTGGACCATATGTTCCGCCCAATCAGGCTCGCGGGGTCGTCGACGGAAAGCCGTGCCTAAAAGTTGTATAGATGTACCGATGTCGTATAACTACGGTTTATCTGCTGGGGGAAAGCTGGTTTCTGTGGCTATTGGAATAGATATGTGCACTGCAGCTATTATTCAATTTGCTCTCCAGGATATCGATCACAATATACCCCAGGATAGTGTGGACTGCGAAGCAACCCAGTTCGATTTTGAGACAAAAATGTCAATATCCCACCAAAGATTATGCCTGAAAGCAGAATGTCGTCTTATTATAAAAGGGGAGGGCACAATAAACCACGAAGGCACATTCAATCAAGCAAGAGGACCCCATAGGATAAAAGCTGATATGAATGTACGCGAGACTTCACCAGATCTGGAGAACCTAGGACCTACGCAATCTCCATCCAAGAGCAAACCAGTAAAGCGCGGGAAAGAGGTCGAAGAGCTCAAGAGCAAACAGGCCAAAAGGCAAACTACACCGAGTGGTATCTCAACTAAGAGAAGAAGGCTTCCCGAAGATACCGGCGGCTTAGCTTGCCCGTTTTATAAAATGAATCCATGGAAGTTTGATCATTGCCTTTCTTATAAATTGTCAAAGATGAGCTACGTAAAGCAGCATCTATTGCGGTACCACGACGCACCGCAGTGTAGTTGCTCGACATGCCAGAAAGCTCTCAATAAGGAAGCGGGACGAGATTCTTCCACTCGATCCAACGATTGCCAGCAAAGCCAATACACCCTTTACGTCATGACGGCCGAGCAAAAACGAGATATCCGACATGCAGCCGGGCGTAAAATCACGTGTGAGGACAAATGGTATCAGATTTGGTCTATCCTATTCCCCGGCGTAAAAAAGCCAGACTCTCCGTTTGTGAAGGGCCATTATTTCGCCGAAGTTCTATCTTCAGTTCAAGCTTTCTATCATGACTCTAGGTCGCACATTGTTGAGGAAACGTTCCGCGAGGTAATTAACAATGGTGATTCGTATCACGAGGCTTTTGACAAATTACTAAAGAAAGTCGAATACGAAGCAGTAACTCAATGCTCACAACTCGACTCATCTTTCTGTTTTCGTCGCAGCATCGAAACAGAGGGTACGGATTGCCCAGTTGCTCGCAGGTCAAGCGTGCAGAGTTTAAGCACAGATAGCAAAGAAGCATTTTCATTTCCTTCTATCACGGGCGATCATAATCCAATTCCTATTTCAAGCCCCTCAACTGTCATAGACCATAGGCTGGATGACTTATTTCCCGCGCATTCATATGGAATGCTACCTTGCAATAATGTCCCCCAAGACGTCCCTTTCATTTGTAATGCTACAGAACCGGATATCTCACAGTTCCAAATGGATCAGCCAATGGAATACCCGGAAAGATGGCTATTTAGCTCCGAGTCCGAATATATCAGCAATCATAACGATAACTCGATCGATTTGTTGCAAACTGGGGCAGTATTCGAATTTCCCCTATCGGCAGGTTCAGACACTGATGCGGAGGTCGGCACCGAAATCGCCACTTGGGCAGGCAACTAGGTAGGTAAGTGGCTTAATATAATCATTATGCCTTAATATAAGTAAGCCGATACCCATCCATTAAGCTTGTTCAGATCGAATTTGTGCAAATTTCGGTCGCTTTGATGCCTTGGCGTGGGCATGTCAGCTTTTACAACATACCCCGCGAGAATATGACTGCTTGCTCTCGTGCTGACTATCTCTTTCAAAGTTTCGTATTCGATACCGCTGGGCTATTCCCAGTTACCATGTTAAATTTCTTTATTTCATAGGAAGCCGGCACCGTGATAACGGATTCAGCAGGGGCATTTTGTTCGAAGGCTATCATTCCGCGTTACGGTAGTAGTCCTTGCCTCAATGTGGGAAGAGGAAAAGACTGTCCAGAAGATATCTTTTACGCGGGACGCTGAATGTCATCCTAGCATCTCATATTACATACGATTAATCAGATCTGATAGCCCCGCTTGCTTAACCGATTCTCACGTTCTAGACTTCAGGTTACGAGGCAGACAGGTTCGGGCAAGAGCTGTACATCATGTCGGGCTGGACTTGTTGGCCGCTTGTTATCCCGTGCCCAAATCCAAATCTGCCTGAACTTGCACTTACGCAGTATAAATAGTCTCCAAGAGAACAGGAGACGACATGGGTGGTCCCGCATGTGTGCAATTGGCATACCGTGATAAGACTGGCGGTCTACGTAGACATGCAGGCCTCAGGTGAGGCATTGTTCCGTATCGAGTGAAGATGCGAAGTGCCTTATCAGTCAGTCTCAGGGGTAGTATTTTGGACACTCCTTGTATGCCACTCCTGCGACTTTTGCGGCAGGCTGAGTTGGTACTGATACTACACCACCCACCCTCTTTCCGTGACTGGAAATTGTGGCTTGCATTTACATAGGCTTCCTGGCCCAATAACCACCTAGAAGGCAGAGAAACCCGCATACAGCGTAGGTAGTCCTACGATGGCCGTCGCCCGGCCGTTTAGTCGATGAGTTCGCAGGTTGTTCCCTCGTGTGCGGCTCTGCTCCGCCGCATGTATAACTACCAAGCTTGCTCCACTGTGGGGAGATATGTGGCTACCCGTCTTGTCTCTCTTGCGCTAATCCCAATCTTACCTGGAGTTATGGTCCAGAACACTAGTTCAACGACGGTAGACTTAGATTCCTTGGAGGCGGGTGGTTATACTAGGTTGGCCGAGTACATGGGCCAGCAGCCCCAGCTCGCTATCTTCCGCAGGTTTGGAACCTTGGCTAACGCGAACCTGTTGTACCTTCAGGCTGAGATCACGGACCTTGAGAATCAGTTAGAATTTACTCAGGAGCAAGATAATCAAGCAAACGATGACGCCCGACAAAAGTATTTCCAGTCGTGGTACCAGCTATCTGACTCGGCTAGTCTTGAGGCGGGCAGCCCGGAACGAGAGCAGTACGAATTGATCATGAAACTTCGTGATCTTATGGCCCGTTACCGTACGTCTTGATTCTCATCCGTTTTGCCTTGACGGATGCGCTAACAACGATGATCTAAACCTTCTGTAGATCAAGCGCTTTGCCTGCACAGCCAGGTACTAGCGCTTCGGTCACCACATATCAAGATACTTGAAGATCTTCGCGAATGGATACGGCGTCCGACAATGGGCTTTATTCATATCTTGAGTGATGACTGGAAAACATGGCATGACTGCGACGAAACTGACTTGATTACATTTGAGAACTCGACAATGGATCGTTTTACCTCTTTGGTGACATATACCATCGTGGACATCTACCACAACCTCATTGGGAGGCATATTCACGTACGAATATCCCATTGACCGAGATGTTTCTTCCTAGGCTGTATTTAGTGGTCCCTTAACATCGCATGGGAGAATGCTTCGGCTAACACAAGGTAAATAGGAAGCGAGGGAGGGGAACAGTCTCCCACTAAACTACAGAGACCACCGCCACACGGTAACATACACTCATAGGTCAATTGCTCGCTCTACCCGAGTTTTTACTGTATTGATTGCCTGTACATTGCCGATTACGGCTATTATTATCCTATATAACGTCCACGATATGCCTACGCGACTCGGTATTATTGCCGCTTTGACAGGACTATTTTCGACATTGATGAGTCTCCTTACGACAGCGTCGCTCCAAGATATCTTTGCCGCTACCGCAGCGTAAGCCCAAAATGGCCCCGTGACCATTATCTCGACGTGAACTGACCTTTCAAATAGGTTTGCAGCCGTCCTAGTGTTTTTTCTTGGAAGCACAGGTACTGGGCCATAAGAGCAACATGGTCCTCTGAGATTAAGAATGTTAGCTTGCTTCGCAAATAGATGGGTTATGGAACCTCGACCTAGTTCCGCGACTAAGGGTCCATTGTATATCGGTCGAGGGGGTTTTCTATGACGTCTAAAGTAAACGGGCGAGGATTCGGTCGATACAAGTTGGCAGATTTATTCACTCTGATTTTGGCAAGCTAACAAGGTATCTATCTCGCTTATAGCGGTTTGGCGGGGTCATGGGCGGGTGGGCAGCTTTTCCAGCATGCATCACGTGTATGCGTGCCGACGAGGTCGTTAGTTATCCTATCTCATTTCTCGTTGTAGTGGATTCTGAGAAAGCATATAGACACAGATGGGGCTACAAGGGTACTGGTTAAGATACTATTGAGTCTCATTACTTAGTGGTTTCCTACTGTCATCTTCAGTTATTGTCTTTATCAAGCTGCGCGCATCAATAGCGCCACTGTCGGAGAAGAGATGGAGAACCGAGCACACGCTATAAGGGGCCACTGCTTACTAAATACCTACTTAATACAGAACTATGAGCCCTGTATTTTCTTCATGTAATCTGCTTACATGTACACTACTATTACCCCAAATGCGTAGCTACCATAGCTACCATACTCCGCTACAAACAATAGACTAAGACTTTGCAAAAGAGCGATGATTAGAATGGCTCTATAGTCTTATCTATTCATGCATGATTTATTTCTTATAAAGAAATAATGATAACCTATGCTGATATAGCACAGGTGCGAACTCTGAAAGTAATTACGGCGAGTCTTTATATATGCATCTTGTAGACTTGCTTGTCACCCCTCGCACGAAAGCTATTTTCGAAGTACTCTTTTGGCCTTGGGCCCACAATGTATCCTATTAGATTTGGGCTTTTCACTCGCTATACAGTGCTACTGGCAGACGATCTTAAAGCAAGCCTGAGTTAAGTGTGTATGCGAAGTTACCGCGGCGGCTTGCCTGTACTTATGTAACTGACACCGCCTACCCAGGTTGGATTTGAGAGCAGCCATGGAGCTACGTACCTTGGGGGGTTCACTATAATCAATCAATGTAGGTGACCTACCCGCTTACAATGTGGCTTCGTCGGCACAAATAACCCGGTGCTTTTTGATGCTCACAGCTGGTCACAATTAGCGCTAGGCAGTCGTAACACGAGCATCAAGGAAGATATTAGGTGCTTATAACTATATAACGTCAATACCTCTTTGGCTGGAGTGGCAGAGTGGGACTATCATATAGCCATATGAGGTATATACTAATAGTAGGTAGTAGTACAATTCTTATTTAAGTACTATATACTAGACTGGGTAATGCATTTATTTCTGTACATAGTCTTGATTGATTGATTGAAGTCTCTAACGCCGATACGGGACGCTATTCGTCTCTCTGCCGACCTCCCACGGGGTACTGTTGGCGTGGTAAGCTCTTATATCCAAGATATAAAGATACGAGACCGTGCGAATGCTCAGCATTCCGATGCCTCTGGTTTATGCGCATAGTCACCTGATCGAAACGACATTTAATGATTCATTTTTACGCTATACTGGGGGTTGTAGGAAAGCAACAAAGAGTTCAAGTTATTCATAAATTTAGTTTGCTTCGAAAGCTCATCCAACAACGCGGCATGGTGCAGGTAAATCATATTCCGGTACTATGTAGCCGAGAAAGTATACTTACCCAAATGGGTATATCGTACACGTAAGATCAGAGAACCCCTTGCTCGACTCTCTTACATATATCTACAGTATCTGGTCCCGGATTCGTGGCTTAGCACCATTTTAGGTCATGAGGGGTTGAGAATTTCTACAACGGATCGATGCGCAAGCATTGACTCTAATAGTTGCGAGCACCTACCTAGGCACTGAGAGTTATAATAGATGAAAATAGCAAGTTTTGCAAGGATACCTAGGTAGTTGGCCACGTCCTCAATCGCCTACAGGCACATGAATCAATAAGGATTTGAAATAGAAACCCCACCAGATCTACTTGATGACGCAACAGATCTGAGCCGGGGAAGGTGTGCTGTAGGTACCTACATAATGTACTTGCATACCTAGGTAGGTAGGTAGCATCCAATATGGTGCCGGTGGGCAAGGCCTGTAATCATAAGTCCCTACTGACAAGATAGACAAGTTGAGTATCTGCGTACTTGGTTATTGTATCTAGACGCAGTAGATATTTACGATTGTAAGTGATGGCATATACTATGGATATAGTTAGAAGGACGCAGGCCTTATTAATAAGCTATTATTGTGTCAAATGACATTCCTTGAAACCGTGGAATTTGAATGTGAGAGTACCTTGGATTGATGGTAACAAACGTCCATCAGCACAACACTGCTGTGGTCTTTCAAGACTGTGTTTTTTAAGGAATTTGCGCTTATATCACAAGTCGTAAAACCAAACCCGTCCAGTTCTCTTGCGTAATCGTTTTCATAGTAACAAAATACTATGTGAATTCCTCGTAGTCACCTAGATAGCGCCCGGACATAGCTTGAATCTCCCGTAAGTCTAGTAGACGAGGTGTAAGATGTTCACACACGTTGACTGACCAATGTACTTCCACTCGAGCATATCGGAAAGTCAGGGCGGCGGGGCAGATGGTGACACTAGGTCGCTAGTGCCATGTCGCCACTCTAGACGTTTTTGTTTCAAATCGGAATTGAGTCATCCAGTTCAGCAAACGGCAGTATCCTTCGCTGTTGAAGCACTTTGATGTATTCCGGACCGAGATATTTTCCAAGGCACGCAGGTTGAAGCCCTCAAAACTATGCCGTCCACTGTGAAGCCCAACAGGGCCAGGGCCACGCGGCCTCTAACACCTGGTAAGTTTCCCCATCTCTTTGGTCGGCACATAACCCTGTCACATGTTTAGCTCAATCCATCCCCATGTGCTGCGCAAGACCTGTTCGTTGATCGCCATTGCCAGCCGAAATAAGGCGAATGGATAAAGAGAACCAGAAGACACAAATCGAACGCCAAAAGGAGGAAGCAAGGCGTGCAGCCCGACGGGCAGCGAACCGTCAGGGTGCTAGCCCAGATGGTAGCGTATCTCCCGACCGAAACGGCCACCATCATAGTAGGTGAGTATGCATCGTTCCGCCCTTCTCAATAAAGCCACTGGGTCATGCCCCTCTAGTTGCTAACGTGCAGTAATCCAAGTAGCAGCTCCTAGAATACTCGCGTACCTGCGGCTATCCCCCAAGAAATTCGACATGATCAGCTACCGCTACCCACCCCGCCCAACGGCAGTCCGCGAGCTTCGGTCGTCCTACCCGCCGTACTCCACCACACATCGTCGTCGTCTTTCGTCGTCGGAACGTATATTCCCACAGGCTACATCCGCCACGCTACCGTAACAACGTCGTCGATGTGGAGAATGGTTCCGCTGGGAGGCTAAGTAGAATGATAGTGAGAGTGAACGGAAATGAATAAAATAAAAAGAATAACTATTCTTTCTCTGTTGTCCTATTGCACAATGATGTGCCTTCACTCCGTCCGTTAGCACTTAAAAAGTGCAGGTTCTCGTAGATATGCTGCAGGGGATGCCCAGTACGTGTTGTCTTCTCGCGTCGTATAAACAATGATCGGTATATAGGTAGAACCTTGGGTGTCATTCCCAGCCCTAACCCCTATTCTCTTACTAGCATAGAAGAGAACTATCCATATAACTCGACAAGTAGATAGATGGGGCCGACTAGTTGACTCATCCAACCACTTATGCAAGGTAAGCGCTCATTGATTATCATGCTTCGAGTCCGCAATAATCAATATCAACTAGTATACCGATGAAAAGGAACCCGACTGTTCCGCAATGTAGGTTGAAGCAGCTCGGCGGAAGGCTGTATCTTACGTGGTAATTGACTCAGCCCCCATGATCCATCTAAGTAACCGCAATGGTGGCGTGCAGGAGGGCTTGAGTAGGTAATCGATAGCAGGATGTACGTAAGCTAGAGAGGAACAGTTGCCGTTTATGACTAACCAAATCGCAGACTCAAAGACTACGATATGAAATGATATGAGAAACACCATTGACGTAGGCGTAGATAGGGGTTGTTCCTGGGTTATATACCCCTTACTCAAGGGTGTACCAGCCCCTGCTTCTTCTGCCTTAGTGTGTGGCAGGGCAGCGCTCGAGCCAGAAAATGGCTATTGCCACATATCTATGATGAGACACCTCTTGCGTGCTAAGACATGGTTAGTTTGACTGGTTGTAGTGAGGAAATACCCCACGTATCAAGCTGGCAAGGGATGAGGTCCTTGGAATTGGATAGCACCTAAGTATCTTGCCTCAAGTCAGAGGTCAAGTCTTACTCCATACTCTCCTATGTTCGAGCTTGGGTCTGTGAGAAGCGACGGCTTTCTGGCAAGGGACCCTTGATCGAATCCCTGGCAAGAGAATCTACGCATAATTTTCCGATCCCTGACCTAGCACGTTAGCATTCTGGGATGTACCATATAAAGCTAACTGTTAACAGGCATACATACCTACCTACCTAAGTACAACACCTCGCAACAGGGTAGAACTATCATGAGGTGTGTTGACAAAGAGACTGCGCCTATATGTAGCTAGGCGGCACCTAGAGAGTTGGCTTTAGAAAACGCTAGCACAAAATTATTCCATCACCTAGGTACTCCAAGAGCAGGGTTCCTGGCATTAACATCCGGAACCTCAAACAAGGTTTTGGATCACGTCGTACCAGAAAGCCCGCCGGCTTGTGTAGACCGACTCGGAGACAAGGGCATGATGCGACTCTTTTGCTAACAATAGAGTCAGATCTATGCTCGTTCCCGCCGCCGGTTTAAAGGATCCAGTCAAGAAGGGAGTGTGATGATAGGTAGAGTAACAGCGCAATATTGAGAAGCGGGGAAACACCGTACCAGAGAGACCCGTTTTAGGGATATCAGCTAGTGTTCGGCACTTTTTCTTTCTAGCGCACGGCTCGGGTTGTGAATCTAGCGCGAGTCATGGCTTAACGATCGGACACCCAGCAGGTAACCCGTGTTTAGAGCGAAATACAAATACGGCACAGATGGCTCAGAGATGAAGGCCAGCCTGCTAACATTCGTACGAGGTGACGATGTGGCAAGCGAATGTAGTTCAGGCGACGTATCGATGTCGATAGATTGGTTGCAAGCAGCCCAATGAACCGTCACGCTCCCTCAGCCTCGACCACTTCGCGGCGTAAGGACCAACGAATTTGCGTACAGTTAGCACCAACCAAATTCCCTCATCGCTGAGAGATTTTTCTTGTACCTTCATAATAGCCAGTTGTGGTTGGTTTATGTATGCAGGCCCCTCACTTCTATTTATTGGGTTGGGGGATATACAGAACTTTTCTTCCCCTATATTAACCAGGAGATTCAGAGTAAATAATAGTCCTTTTGAAATTAGGTGGCGTCAAATCCGAAGGTATGAGAGAAATGGTACGCTCTTTATCATCAATTTCCCAAACCCCTGTATACATGTAGAATCGAATTGTCGTGATTATCGTACGTATTGTCTCGACAACGTGATCGGTATTTGTAAACCCGGGTCCTCATGCCTGAAACATCCGATGATCGCGGAGAGTCTTCTTCACATAGCAATATCTAAACATATTTTGCGATTATATCTATTATTACTTACTACATAAGTCGTTTTTAATCCTACATCGATCTTAACTTTAACCATCTCTAGCATTTAAATATGGTTTAGAACCAGGAACCTACGGTATACTGGTCTAAGTACTGAGGACCTATATCTACTACCGTGTATACAGTTAACAAATATTTCGGTGCACTGTAGGGTAAGTACGCGCCAAGCTTAATAAACGGTATCACTCCCTGTGTGCGAGTCGATGCTTTGCAAGAGATACTATAGATGGGGATTGATTGTGATAATTATGTTGTAAAGTGAAGTACTGTGGTCCTTCGTATTTCCCAACAAATAACCGGATAGTGTGTATGTTATCGACTAAATAAGCCCTCCTTTCAAAGAGGTTTGATGACCTAAGCAGAAAATGAATGTGGGGTAATGGTAAAAACTACCTTAAGGGTAAACAAATGTCCAAAGTACCTGCTATACAAACCTCTTACGCGGCACCCGCCCGCGCAATTATACAACAGATACCCTTCTTTGTTGCCAGAGGCTCTTCCAGTCTTGCGCAACCTCCCACACCGTACCCCGCACAAGTTCGCGCCTCTCCGCCGACGACTGTGGAACAGCCTTCCTAGATAGTCGCTCAGGGACTTCGAGAAACAGATAATCGTTGTACAAATTGATTTCTTCCGGAAGATCTAAGTCGATGTACGGGGACGGCGGTGGTTTTTGCCCGAATATGATTTTCCAGATATCGCGCCACTGTTCCGCCTCGTCGACCGAGTGATCCGACCGTTTCGATAGTCGNTTTTTTTACGGCCTCAGTAATGCCTTTGACCTCGCCCTGCTTCGTCTTGCAACGCTCGTCCTGGAGGAGATGTGCTTCGAAATCATCAAATGCGGAGAAGACCTCGAGGCATCGTGGACAATATGTGGGAGCCATATGGCATCGAACCAGATGCTGCTTCACATAGCTGATCTTTGACAGCTTGGCGCGGGCGCAGGATTGATGCGCTGCTGGATTGAGTTTATAGAAGGGGCATGCGAAACTTATGGTAGATTGGGGGGATGTCGGCGTCCGTAATGCTTGTTGTGTCTAACGTATTCGTCAAGTAGCGCCACTAGAAGAGGATGGTGAGGGTGTAGCTACCTCGAGATTTGACGTGGATGTTGATGTGGGACTACTCTCGTTCTGCTGTCGCGGTTTCGACCTAGATGATCGCGAATATGGCGACGAACCATGAGAGTGTTTCGTACGGTTGGGCGGCATAACTCCATTAAAACAATCATGACTAGAGTGTTTAACACTATTAAAGCACTATGGAAGAACTCACCGAAACCTTACAGCCCTGAAATGTCGTCGGTCGCTAAATACACAATTGTGCTTTTACTTGCTGTAGTGGTGATGCTGAGCTTAGCCACCACCCGCCACCCCCATTTTCCATTAGGGGAAACTTCCGACCCGGTATTCCAAGGTAGCAATGTCCGGGCTCAACAAAGCACCATATTGCACAAGCTCTCTAGAACGTATGTATGAATATGCTATTTGCTTCACCCACTCATAGCCAAGCCGAACACAATGTACGCAGCTTGCATTGCCATTAGATACTTACTCATCCATGTATCTTTTTCGACTATAGACGAACATTTCGGGATACTA
Source organism: Lasiodiplodia mahajangana (assembly GCA_029590625.1). Taxonomy (NCBI): domain Eukaryota; kingdom Fungi; phylum Ascomycota; class Dothideomycetes; order Botryosphaeriales; family Botryosphaeriaceae; genus Lasiodiplodia; species Lasiodiplodia mahajangana. The sequence goes on from JAPUUL010000377.1 coordinate 14,797, forward strand.
CGGTATAATAAGGTAGAAAAGTAGCGAGTATGAAGATCTACGGGCCTCATGGCCTAAGCTAGATAGCGTAGCCAGTAGAACAATGGGAGCGACATGTAGATTATTGGAAATATGTGCAGCGGCTTTGGCGTCTGAGTTGACAGTGTCAAACGCAGTGATCGCGCCGATAGGTCCGTGTTATTATAGGGTAACCTTTCGGCGTCCGAATCAGATGTCTACCGTCGTAGTAGGAGACGCCAAAGACTACTGCACAGCAAGTCTGCTGCGTTTCAAGGAGCACGCCACCATTGCTCCGTCTCAAGTGACCATGTGATGATTCCTGCACAATCACAACCTCACCATTTCTTAGCTCCTGACGGGTCTGCAACCCTGCTTATTATGAGTGATTTAGTATTGGTCACGATATATAGGACCATCGGTAACTGCAAAAAGGTTTTCAGCCCTCAGGTAGGGAGGGGGAATACACCATCTACCTAACTGCTTACCTGTTAAACCAATAAATTGAGAATCTAGCTGCGGAAGGTGGTCAGGTACGTTGGCCCCGAAATGGGGTAGGCCCAGATAGGCTAATCATGCACCCGGGCCAATTTCTCTCCCAGACTGCTAATTGGTTATCTATATCTTACTTACATTCAAGTCTACAGAGCCCCCGGAGCCTCAGAGTCGAGTCCCGTGAACTTCTACAAGTACGTAAAAATAATCTAGAGTACTTGACCACCCTTAAACAGCGAGCTAAGTACGGCCACAACCACCGCCAACCACTGCTAGATTTTGCAACGAATATAGCTGTACTAATATTTGTTTTATATAGATGCGACTAAAACTAATCAATAAATAATTTAAAGGGCTATCTATTAGTGTAGATTAAGCCGGATTAAAATTGATATCAGGAAAGTTATTTTACTTGTAGAAGATCTAGAAGTGGTAGTGTAGCGGTACCTAGGTAGGTAGTATATCATAGTGCAGCTATCCCTTTGAATGCCAAAGTGGAATACCGGGGCTTCTTGCATAACGATATTCACCCAATAAAACAATAATATGAGGCTCCGAAGATGATTTTATTGGCTTATCGCACATGTGTAAAAAGCCCCGGTATTCCACTTTTCAAGTCACAGGTATGCCGAAGGGGCATTCAAAGGGATAGTACTCAACAATAGGTACAGCGAGCTATGTAGCGCGCAGCGCAGTGCAGTGCGCAAGTACTCTATGGATCTTTCTGTGCCCAAATGCATTGCTACCCTCAGTTGGTCTAATTGCTCCTTAGATTCGATCGGCCAAGTCCAAAGTGAATTGCACATATTTAACGCAAGAGACGGTCTGTTTGTCCTGTAGTTTAAGCGTAAAAACTATTAGTTAAATAAAATAAGCTAGGTAAAGTCTACTGAACTTAGGATTAAAAGAATGAGCGCTGAAGAAGTTGCCTCGGCGACAAACTTGACCGTCTTGGGCAACCTAACTACATTGCATATTCTTAATATAGGGAGCGTAGTCCTCATCTGTAGCTGCGATGGTGGTCTCACACAGAAGCACGAGCTCCGGAACGATAGGTATTGTGAATAAATTTCCACGTCCCTGAAAAGCTACTTGTGCCGTTCGGCGTAGGTTAAGGCTAAGATGTTTCGGCATCATCATTTACAAGATTTGCTGAGCTTTCACCTGCGCTGCCTTGTGGGCTTGGCCGTAGGCTGCGTCGTTCTGTGATCCAGGAGCCGAATGATCTGCTAATACTGGTAAACCGGCTTGCAAATAAAGCGGACGCAACCGGCATAGAATAGCAAATGAGACCAATATTGATCTCAACGATGCTGTTGGGGGGTGTCAATATTATCGGGAAATACCTCCGGGGTCACCAACGGGTTCGAAACGAGCCAAAAAAAACATATGTCTTACCTAGTAGCATACACTGGGATTATAGTCCACGTGAAGTCCGATCGATCGAAAAGCTTACTATCGGAGCGGATAACAACATTTGCTATAGCAGCACCAGTAGCACTTCATGAAAGCGAAAGAATTAGCTGTTTCCCCTTCAGCATAAGACGCTTACTCACAGACAACCCGTGAAGAATATAAACCCGATCCCTATCTTTCGCCCAGTAGAGGCACGGAGTTTCGACACTTGATGAAGCGGGATGAACAGAAGATAAAAATCGGCGATCACATTGATGTAGGCGCCGGCGGTAATCAATGGGACAGCAATCCGGCTACATCGATCGATGAGCGAAGGGGCAACCCAATTCCCATGCTCGCTTGGGAATGGTGCGCATGCAATGATGTCGAGGATTACGTAAATAACGCAGAAACCGATCACCACCGTCATACCAGCCCATGCCATATATCTCACATAAGTGACGGTACCGAAGAGTCGAAGATAAAACACAAAGAATCCCGCTTTGATGGTGGTGCTAGTTATGCGAATGAGGATAGAATCGGCTAACGAACCCTATATTTACAGTTAAAAGAGGACTGGCACTGGAGCCTATGGGGCTGGTTTCCACTTGCCTTCTGATACTCGATGTAGTGTGAGAGTGGTGTGTCCCAGAAATGTATACCTAGTATGCCGCCTCCAGGTATCCAGAGCACTGCATCTTCTCGTATCAACATAAAGTCGGAAAGTTATAAGTAGGATAGAAGGACGCAGACGTTTCAGTATCAAACTCGAGTATGATAGTGTAAGAATCTGGATCATATGCTTAATTAGTAATAATCTACCATAAAGTATAATTCTGGGAGAAACAAGCCTCACAGTTGCTGCAACACAAAGCCCTAGTTAATGTGTTAGTATATCAAGGAAAGGGAAAGGGCCGTGAGCGCCAGGTGAGTGGGCTTACAATCATCTACAAACAATGAACGAGAGATCCTTAGTCGCGTATAAAGTCTCAAAGCTGCCATAGCAAACACAAGCGCTGAGAGAACGGCAATGAGAATATACAACTGATCGGATCTTGTCTCGGGATCGATGAAATTGGGGGAGCGTCCCGGTGGCGGCGGAACTGATGGCGTAGTGTCTAGATTGTCTGAATGCATAACGTGAAAGACTATTGTACGCAAGACTAGCTTGGAGTATGTTCATGTAGAGATGTTTAGTGGAGGGGGATCCGTGATGAAGAGACAGACTTGCTTTTGACGGTATTGCTTCGAGGCAGGAGGTTGGTGGGGCCACCCCTTTCACTATTTTTACAGCCTACATACCTATGTCTCAAATCTCGTTATTAATCACATCCCTTCCTGTTATGTCGGAATTACTCGTATTCCGACGTCTCCGTTCATAACTCCCATTCTATCATATCAGCTCAGGGTAGAGGCATGATTGACTATTTCCAGGATTAATATTGAATGCATACAGTTGATTGAAGGTGATGGATCCTCTACTAAGCGGCCCGCTCGGGGTGATATCGGATATGCAAGCACCGTAGTTTCACAAGTCCGGTGGAGGAAAGGATGAATGAGGGCGATTTCACATTCAACCATTACTGCTGTTAGGGGTCGAAATCCATATTCATTTTCCCTTCATTCTTTTTTCAGCAAAATATTTTTCGTTCAGTTGTTTTGAATTGTTGTAGATGCGAGGCTCTAGGATAGGCCGCAAGAGGCCCTCTTCAATTGCGCCGCGCTCTTTTCGGGGGGGGGGGGCGGTAGGCTCGGTCCTCGTCGGAATTGTTTTATTATCGGAAGTTTCTATATATAAAGTATACCATTTGTTAAGGATAAATATACATAAATACATATAGGAGTTCTGAAAACAGTTGAATTAAAACTAAATCTCTACGTATATACGGAGTACCTGAGTAAAGCTTACAAGTATGTTGAAGGACCTGGCTGGCCGGCGCAAAGTCCGGCGCACGCCAAGATCCTAGAATAGTTTAACCTCGGCATGGACCGCTGACCCCCCCGCTCCCCCTAACGCCCCACCAACTCACTACCCCGCCGCCAAGACCCATTACGTGGTATCCGAGGCCAATACTGTGGTATTTCGACTTGATGTCGAGGCCAGTTCTTTGCTGTCTATCATGTAGGTATTTGGGGACTAAGGAACTGGCCTCAGGTGAGTCATGCGACCCTCCATGTTCGTAGGTAAGAATGTGCTCTCAAACGTCACAACGTCGGGACTGGCCTTCAGCCCTAACAAACCACCTTGCTGACCTTGGCGGGGTAGCATCTTTATCAGGGGCTATGGGGTGCGACGAGGCCAGTTCAAAGGCCAAGACCCGTCATTTGACTACTTGGTTTACTAAGTACAGCATGGTGTGGGTATAAAATGTATTGGGTATAGCGATCTAGATAGTGTAAAAGCTTATCCTTTACACTGCGGGTAGTCCAGCCCTCTAGTAGATTCCCACCATTCGTCTAGGCCCCTCCTGGTAGATCTGGTGGATTAGGTTACCCACCATGCCCCTCCAGCTCATTCTAATAGTATAATACAATCCCATGCCATGCCAATTAGGCATACTCTCTCGTCTTACTGGGTAGTATACAAAGTGTAAAAATGGTAAAATGGCCTCGAGAGGCCAGAGAGATAATATGGCCCAGAGCCAGGGGTATAGGGATGAGATGACCAATGAAAACCGCGGGGCAAAGAGGAGGGGTTCATCCAGCTCAACCAAAAAAACGCCGTGATAGGCTCTGCTTCTTATTCCACAGAGCTGCCACACCAAATCAGATCAGGTCGTCGCGACCTAAAAATAGCTCTTCCCCCTGGTTGAGTCTGTATGTATGTATATCAAAACCTGGATTACATATGCAAGTAATTGGGCCGATATCGAAATCGTGTAGTAAAATGTATAAACCTTCGTTATTCGGCACGAGCTCTAATTCGCTAAGTCGCTATCTGTCTGTCAGCGCATAGTTCCGTAAAATATTCCGTCGTTGTCGTTCTTACTCTTTGCTCTAGATTTAGAATTTAGATATAGAAGCATCGCTGTGCTTCAGCGCCGGTAGAATTGCGCTAGAATGGCATCCGTCTGCTGGGTGACGCGCGTCTGG
>JAPUUL010000378.1:0-19740 GCA_029590625.1 Lasiodiplodia mahajangana
CTTCTCGACGGCAGCGGCGCGTATAGTCGTAGGAATAGTCCATGTCANGGGGGAATGGTAAGAGGGCCGAATAGGCCGGTCTCGTGAGCTCCACCCAGGCAGTCGGTGACGCATATAACGACAGCGCTACTAGGCTGGATCCACGCGTATCAAAATACGACGAATACGCCAAGAGATCTGCCTCTTGCTGCGGCGTCAAATCCTTATCGGCGAATGGCCGCCTATATGACGTGGTATGCCGTATCAAGTACGATATTATGTTCCTATACCCCGATGTCCAAGTACCTTCATGAAACAACGCGGGCAAGGTATCTGGCGGCGATTAGCGGAAGTAAGGCCGAAAATCCAGGTGAGTGATCTACGATACTTACTATCTGGGCTGAGGGATGTATCATTACTTGCGATTAGGGACCAGTCATCACGGTGCAAGATGTGGCGGAAAGCCGCAATGGCAGCCAGACATTCGGCGTCGATGGAGTCAAGCCCAAACGCCGGTCCCCAGACGTGGAGTTGGAAAGACATCGGCCCNGGGGGAGCGGTATTGAAGACGGGAGATACCTGGCTGAATATACAAGGGGTAGTAGTTAATTACTCCTAATATCCCTGATTAGGTATTTACTGTGACGTTGGACTTTGCTCAAAGGAAACAGTTCACCGATGCCTAGTACGTGAGTACGAGTGAAGCCGGGGATAACCGAAGTCTAAAACAGGCTGGAGAGGTTAGAGATTGTGGGTCGGATTGCGTCCACGTGGTGATAAGAAGGATTATTGTTGACGTCAGTGAACCACTAATTCCTTAATTGTGATGCCTACCTATAGTCTATCGGTGTAGGTATACCTATCTAGCTACTTCAAGTTACAGTTCCTGAAGTCATTCTCAACAATTCGTATATCAAATATCGCTTGCGTTTCTGCTTAATTGGGCTCGATATGTGAAACCTCCAGCATGTAGCTAACGAAGTGTGTATTTCAATTTTTAAATTTTTTACACACCACTACGATAGGTATACACGGATCGAATTTATTGGAGAATTGCTCATTTCAGAATGTAGGACTATCTACTGGTGATTAGTATACATACATACGTAGGTGCTGTAGGCATTTGCCTCCCCCTGAAGATCTCGGAGGTGGCGAGATCTCACCTAATCTGGTACACTAGATAAAAAGGTCATTAAACTATCTTGTTTCGAAACCAGACGTTCTAGAAAAGTTCCGAAATGAGCGGTGACATTGGGCAGGTGTTGAACATAGTTTTTGATGGCTGGATTGGTCGTATTGTTTGTTTCTTGGAGGGCTGAACCATTTTTTGACGAGGGCGGTGATGATGCCCCCTTGATGCACGAACCAAGTGACTAGGACTTAGACATGAGTCTCTCTAGGCCAATTAAACCTGCTCCCGGGGGTCTGTTGCCGACATGGTTGATCACACTAGGGTATCACCAAAGTTCCAAGGACGCGGAGGACTATTTCGGTTCTACACTAGCAAAACTTTTTTGAAGAAAAACATCCAAGTCAATAATACTTGGCCGCTATTATTATTGTTATCATTCTATCGTTCACAAAGTCCCCTGCGCAGCGCAGCGCAGTAGGTAGCTAGCAGCTGCAAGCAGCGTTCAGCTGTGCAAGTGTCTATGCGTACGCTGCCTACAGCTACAGCTACAGCATGTAATGCACGGTAGATCAATCCTAGCTAATATGTCTTCTTCCGGAAGGTCAGGATTCCAAGCTGCACGATACGAACAGCAATTCACGACGCCTCTCTCTTGTCGTTCGCCCGCGCATTCCTTCCTTCCCAGCCCTGTTCCGTACACACGGGTCCCGAAGGATCGGATTACCTGTCGCTGGCCATCACGCGACCCGCGCCTCCGGATTTTGGGCTGAGCAGGCAGGCCCTTTTTTGACGCTAGGTCGTCGCCCGTGCGTGTGTGTTGTGTGTTGACTGGGGATTTGCGATGTATCATCGTGGTTATTTGACAGCCTGTCACTTTTAGACGTAGGTATATATGCAAAAGTACCGACAGGACAAGCGCACACGCGGGAAGAGAGTCGTACGTAGGTATCCGGTAGGTAAGTAGTCTGAGCACTGCCTCACTTTCTAGAGAGCGACGCTTCCGGGCAGGAAAAACGTCAGCGATCATCAAGATACGACGCGCCAATCTCGCTTTTGTTTTCCTCGGCCGCTTGGTGCCAATGAAACATCCGTACGAGCCGGCGTGCGCGTTATAGTGAGTCTCTCGTCATGATCGACGGCCCGAATGACACGCTCCATCGACCGCCTGTGCGTCGACTATCTACCTACGTACAGTAATAACCTACCTAGGTTGCCTCCTTACTTAATTACATGTAGGCCTCAATGTAAGGCACCCGTATAGCGTAGGTAGGTATACATACTCTGCAAAGGTTTGCTATATTGCATCCCCTCAGGTAGGTAGTGTAGTGTGGTGCACCACATTCCCGAAACCCGATCAGGAAATAACAAGCGCTTCCCAAGCCCCAACCAGTTCGGAATCTTGGCACGACGAGCGGAGTGTTTGTTCCCCTCCTGTCTGTCTTGCCTATTTCACTTGATTGACTTATTAATTTAATGCGAGTCGTGGACATTAGATAGAGGATACCTAAGTAGTTGCCGCTGTAAACGCCTATTATTAGAGTACGGAGGCTATATAAGTGTGGGCAAAGGACTATATACTATGCCTCGGTACTGAGAATAGTGGAAACCTGGATTAGCAGACACCCGGAATGACATCTATAAGCCCCTCCACTAACAATCAGTGAGGGTATAATACCGTGTCTGGGTAAGGGATGACCCCCATCGTACCATCACCGCACGATATGGGAAGATCGCGAAGGCAGGTACCGTAATTCATACCGACATGAGAGAGCAACATCGGATTTCACGTAGGTATGCCAGTCCTGCGCTAGCGTGTCGGTATCTACAATTTTGCCCATTATGAAGTGGACATACCTTACCTTCGCTGTTCATTGCTGGCGTAGGCATCTACCTATACCTAAACCTAAACCTAAACCTAACCTGGGTACATCACCACGGTATTTGCCGAGCTCCCTTGTGATTCAGAAAGTTGAAACAGGATTCCCCATTCAAATGACGATAACGAGGGCAGAATGTCGCACACGTGATGGGAACGTGAATAGAGACTAGAGACTAATCCAGCGCCAAGCGATGTAGCGCAAATGGGAATTGCGGAACGTTGGGCGCATTTTTGTGCCAATCTCACTAATACGTTGAATACCGCCNTTTTTTTTTTATTAGTATTATTCCAACCAACGGAGAATCCCACTCCTCGTTTCCCCAATTTATCGCATCGCATTGTTGAAATTGGCGGGAAACACGTGGCCGGACCATTCCACGGGTAGGTAGGTAGGTAGGTAGGTAGAAGGGAAGCCATTGGGAGTTTTCTATACGCCAGTTTGGAACCTGGGATTGACCTATCTGCTCTTGTCCGGGTTCCCGCTCCGTCTAATTGATTCCCACGGTTTAGTCTAATGAACAGCAGATGGGTGGCGCAACACACAGAACTCAAGCCAGTCCTTTAATATGGTGAATTACCGGGTAAAACCTCTATACACTCGCTATGTACAACGTAGGCAGCCTGTAACCAGTCGTTTCTAGTCTGTGGTTTCATAAGTGAATCGAATAGCGATCACGCAAAAACAGCGTTGCGCAAACTCTGGCTCGTTTCCGTATCTGGATTGACAAGATTCTCGAATGAGCGGTGCGCGCACAACTTGTCTCAAACCATGACAAGGTATCCAGAGGGTAGTCCCGAGACAAACAAGCGACTCCAGGAAACGGTTCCGCGAATTGTTTGCTGGAACAAATCGTTTCGAGTGACAAGTCGCAATTACCCAACACCTTTTGTGAATGCAGTTCTCATGTTAGTCTGAGACAAGATGTTAGACACGTAGGAGATGTGGTCCAAGTTTGGTTCATAGCAGTCACGTTGGTTCATTGGAGCAAGACAAGTGTGTAGAAAAGACGACCCAATTCGCGTAGTCGCATTGATTCCTTAATTCCTAATCCGAACGTAACATTCCAAAGGCAATTTGGCCTTAAACCGCCTGCCTTCCTGGCAATCCTCTCCGATGGGTATCCTCGCACTCGCGGCCTATCCTCGCAGACGACGCCCTAACCGTGCTATTTCTATGTGTACATGAAAAAACCCTGTCATGGCATCTGTGATCGTCATACCCGTGAAACCATATAACCTCCCAATGCGAATTGGCGTATAAAAGACTGGTATTACAAATGATGTAATGTATTATTACAAGTGCGCTAAGTGCGCCAGGTAGAAGGAAAGAAGGTTCCCCTTTGAGCCAGCTCGAAGAGAAGCGAGCTTGTTCATGTTGTCGAGCAGCAGGCCATTGAGACGCGGGGCCGTGCTGATTTGGGCAAGATCGCAGGGCTGGTTGCACCCGATGTTGTAACTAGCCGCGAGCGATGTATGGTTCGCGCAATCATTCCGTTGGTCGTATAGATGGTCGTCGTTGTAGATCAAGGCGGGGTCGCCGAGCGTCATGCAGTGTAGCAGAGTGCATGTTCCCAGGACGCGTGCCAGGTGGTGGAAGCTCAAAAGGGAGCGTGAAGCAATGTAACAAGACGAAAGCCTGGTAATCGAGTACTGGCGATCATGGATTGATCGTCCAGGGTTGCCTTGGTTTCCTTCTGCGCCATACGCAGATCCCTCCGTGCCGTTTCATCGTCGAGACAATAAACCATTGTTGATAGGGTCGAGTAGTGGGTGGGTATAGATATATGTCGACCACCGGTATGTCTCCTACTTAGCCACTCTTGGGCAAGGGAGGAAGAGGTCGGCTGGGTGGGGGACCCGGGCAAGGCGGGAGCTGCGATGGACGCTGAGCAGACATCTCGAATTCTCGTGAGGAAGCCAGTTTGACGGTGTTCTGGGTATCTGGCGTAGAGCCGGATAGAGTCGTGATTGTTAAGAGAAGTGTTCAATGGAGTGGTATAAACGAAGTTGTTTACCACGCGGCGTCAAGCTGAAGCTTGTATGAGTGATTGATAGCTTGGGATAGAGTAGAAGATGGAGAGTTCGTGTTGTTATCAAGTCTTGTATGGAGACTGAAGCTTGAGGTTATCTCTGATCTGGTGGATAGGAGAACAGACCAAGGAGATCGTGTGGGTTGAGGGGGAGGAGGCAGCTTTATGTATGTCCTGCTCTATACAGAGGATGTACGTACATACATACATACATATACAAAGTAGCTGGGCACGATGATCGATGCTGCCGGCTGGTGAAATGGAAGTGGATGAGCGAGATACATGGTGGGTGTCACTAATTTGCACCAGATCGTGTTTGTTAAAGTACACCGCCAAACTTAGAATACAATGGCGCGAGGTACCGCCTCGTCCAAGATTAGGCAATTAAGACACCAGCCTGGGCAGGGAGGTACCTACGGTCAGGTTCACGACGGGTGCAAAAATAATTCGTGATGGACAAGACCAGGGGTAGCGTCCAAGAGTCAGAAGTGACGAAGCCAAGGTGTGGAAGTACATGCAGTGTGGATACGGGAGTACGAAGCTACGAGGTGCTACGAGCGTGCAGGGTACTGTACAAAGGTACTCTTGTACTTGCAGCCCACGAACGAAGATCAGAGCGGGCGTTGAGACGCAGCCTAGGGGGGGTGTTGTTGTATCGTGTCCCTCCCTACAAGTCACCATGGAACGAATTGAAACACCCCTGGCCTATCCTGGCCCTGTCCTGGGGACCTGCTCAGGTGGCATTCTGGCCCCTGTCATCTTACCCCTGCCCTTCAGCACATGTGTTACGTACGGCGCACTCCCTCCCTGTCGGGACCCCACTCGACCTGGCTGCATAAATGTACACTGCGGATGTACTCTACATTACCCACCTAGCGAGGGCCAAAATCAAAATTGCACCTGAAATTAGACAGGACCTGCTTACCCCAAAATATCCTATAGCCACGCATACCATTCGCCAGCAGTGGCAGAAATGGGGGACAGGTAGTGTGCATCAGTGCCAGCAGCTATGAATATCATCACTATACTAGATTATCCTCATTCGCACAAACGTTCCTAATTCGTAAATGCCTGCATAGTATCAATTAGGAGTAAACGGAAGAGAAGAGGTAGGTAGACGAGGGCCGGAAAACAAGCAATCAAAATTGAAATACTTCGGCAATAGTAGAGGTTGTGCCTTTTCTTAGTTGCCTAAGTAGGAATTGCCCAACAAGAAGCCGAGGGTGGCAGGGGAGGGTCGACAAGGGTAGTGGAGCCTCATTACAGGCTGCGTTCTAGTGAGAGGCACGAGGGTAAAAAAAATCCTTGTTTTGTCGGTGTTGATATGCCTATCTAGTGTAATCAATATTAGGTTAATTAGTCACCAGATTCAGTACCAGATCTCTGCCGGTTCTCTCTGAGACAAATTATCAATCTTCATCCCAATTATTCGGTTGTGATGTTTCTTTTGTGCGCATAAAATGCCATTGGCGGGCGACCAGACGAAATGCAGCCTACACAGAGAGCTAATTTCCCATTACGCGACTGGGCCATGCAAGAAGATCAGGTGGCTGAGCATCCCCTGTGAGTCCAGCCTTACAGTATACACTAGGGCAAGGTGTAGGTGAACAAGGGTGTTTTCAGCACACAATTCAAGCCTCTATCGAATAGCTAATTCAAGCCGATTTAACCTGCCTACCGAATTTTTCTTTTTTTACTTTTTCTACAATAGTTCTTCAAACGGTTATAAATTGGCTTGATGATTAGTAATTAGGAGATTGCTGTCCGCTACATAAGGTCCCTTTTACCCGATTTGTTACCTGATATGCTGCTAGCTCATGCGAACTACAGGCAGTAAGATAGTGAACATTACCTATTTAGGAGTGAGGCTTATACAACAGGCCCTGGACTAAAGATTAGCCCTCTATATCCTCGGTGAAGTATTCCTAAATGTTCCTACCCTAAGCCCGAACGACGCAACTATAAGGCGGGCTGCCGTCTCGCTAGCATACAGCGGCTTGTTAAGACATAAACTAGTTCTTCAGCTAATGGCGACTCCGATCGTTAAGACAGCTGCCCACGACTCATGACGGCGTAATGTCAGCTGATACGTAGCAGTTTCATTCGCGAACATCTCCCAGAACAGAAAAGCCGAGATACAATTGAGATCGATCTTGCGCTAGAGTCTTGATAGTCCAGACGGGCGGCCTACTATCTGGCCTTTGACGTACAATCACATTTGCAAGAAAATAAATAATGACATGCCGACTAACATGTGCGTGTGTGCTGTATCATCATTTCATCAATTGTTGTTCAGACCAACTGTACAACCCCTCATTCTGGGTCTTCGGTCGCAGACAGGTCGCAGATCGTAGGAAAAAAGTGTCGGCGGGCGGATCGTACTTGAGAAGACTGACCGACATATGTCCGTGACTCACGATGAGGTGGCATTTCTGTCTTTTGTCTTGTAGGTATTAGGCATCAATACAGCATTTCACAAGCTGCAGCCACAGTAGTGTAAAGTAGTAGCTAGGCAATCTATATACCATGCAGAACCGTTCACTTGGATCCATGGTAAGTCGGTAAGTAAGTCTATGTAAGGATCCATGCCTGGGAACCACTACCAGGTGGTAAAATATAATAGGTGGCCACCGATCTGATCTGACCGCAGAGTGGGCTGTTAGGGCTGGGTAAGATGGCCAGCCCGCACACAACCACCTCGTTCGATTATCTAGGTCTACGTATCATGATGATGATCGAAGGCGTTTCATACGTACCGTCAATTGGGGAGTTTGGTTTGACGAGACTGGCAGCAGACTAAACCCGCAATGAAATAGGTGGTTTGTAGTCGTGTTAAGTTTCGAACATGTCTACAATTAGAGGTTAATTAAGTAGACTCAGGGGCAGAAAGGGTTACTTCACGTGCGATCTCGGGTATTCGAGCTCACTATCGAACGCTAGGAACGCCAGGAGCGCCAGGAGCAACTGGCCAGCACTGAACTGGGCTCACATTTTACCGCCACCTATTCCTATTCCTATTCCTGATCTTGGTGTAGCTCTCCAAACAGACTCCCAAAGGCGTCTACCTAGTCAAACATGCACCACACCGCATTTGTGACTCTTTCGTGTCAACCAGGACCAGTCCCGGCTTAGACAGATTTAGTGTTGTTTGTCTAGTGTGTCTATGAAGTCATGGACCCTGAATCCCGACGGTGAGGTAAAGGTGAGCGTGCCTAAGTGGATCCCTCATTTACCCCGTTTTGAATCTGACAGCAATCTCCCAGCGAAAAAAAAAATTGTAGCAAAAAAAATTAGCTTCAAACAAAATTTCTGCCGTGTACCGAGTACGATCCTGGAACTTGTTGAGGCTCGCTCCATTCTATTGGCCGAAAGACGCCGCCGCAATTTATTGCCATACGAGACTCGCGATTTGAGGAAGTTCTAGAAAAATTCCATGGTATCTTGGCTTCCCAGATTGCGCAATGCCGACCAGCCGAAAGAGGCTTGATAAGTTTTTCTCTTACACACAATTTAACACAATTAAATACCTACAAGTTAACACGTGTTACGTATCGCGTCTCCGTCTGCTTGTAACACGACTCCTATTCGGGAACATACCACGATAACATTTTACCTATGTACCTACACCGAGGTAGAATATCGTGGGTCTAGATATTACAGCGGATATTACATGTGTTTGTGTGAAATAGGTATATGTTGTGCCTCATCTCATTGCCAGATATGAAGCCAAGTGGGCAATCGGCTGCACATCTTAAAACACGCTCATGATGAGCAATCACCCGCCCTCAACGCTCGTTTCTCATTCGTCTGATGCTCCCATTCGTCAAACCATGCCATGCAGGTTGCTTCCCCGTGTTCTATATATTTCCCGATTTTGAGCCGCAAAAACACGACAACATGTGGGGTTGTTCCGAACGCGATTACGAGTGGTCTAAGCACCTCTCCACGACCCTTTCATTCATATCACACTAGGTCTAGACTCTGAGTCTACCTAAATGCAGTTGAGGGAGGTACAGTAGGTAGCAATGCCTAGCGGCCATGACGTAGGTATTAGCGAATTCATAAACAGTTAATTACAGCGCTCAGCGCATACATACGCGTACAGGCGCGTACTACGTATTTAATGGGCGCTGTATCGTACGTTAAGTGCAGCATAGTGAACCACCTCGCAACACTATCGACTGCCACATGGGCGGCCGTCCCAACGATGTATGCGTACCCCGTCCACGAACTAAAGCATGGTGTTCGGAGTCCGAAGCACTCGTACACTACCCACTCGCCCAGAATTCTGGCGACCAGCTTACAGTCAACTCGTCTGCAGTATACGACCTTGTCACATGTTGGTCAGCACTAAAACCACGTTTGCATCCATCCAGGATGCAAAGGTCCCAGTTAGCTCAGGTACGCTATGCTGTATGGCACCTACAGTACTTCCAAAATTAAAACCAGACTATACCCATCTGCCTGCACTAGACATAAGGCTGAGATGTAAGTACAGCATACGCAATACCTATCTAGCGGTTCAAAGGGCATCTGGATACCTCTTGGCTCATGCAAGTTGATCGACGTTGTAGGTCGGCCGATGTAGCCCCGATAGAGGAACACTAAACCCTCGATCCTCCATGGCCATATCAGCACCTTAACGACTGCATAGATAAGATCGACTATGTCAACTACCTGCGTATTCGGCATATAAAAGCACTCTTCGTGAGGTGGTGCGCCACGGCTCTTAGCTTGAATATACCTAGGTTGTAGATTGGGTCGTCTAACTGCATATGAATCACGACTAAGCTCCCTTGCTGACATCAGACACGTAGCTATCGCTACACGAGTGAGCCTCATAAGCCTCATGACCTACTTTCAAGACACTATCACGATGACAAGTCGCGGTGAAGCGAGTGCGTGCATGCGGATAGCCGGTCACCTATACAGGGCTGGCGGCATTTCAGTAATCTCGGACGACATTTTGCCCATACCAGCAGCTCGATATGTGTGTATGTACATACCTACACACATAGACGGACGGCATACGGATTCGGATACCTCGGATCGTCGGAGGAAAAGAGCAGGCCTTGCACATGCCGATTCTGTGCAGCCAAGGTACCTAATTCTCCCGAGTGGGCGATGAACGATGAGATGAAATGGTGCCTGACCCGTTAGCGCTGAAACCTGCTCAGCTGCCCTGAAAGTTCAGCACGATGCCAATCTACATGGAGGAGGTCTATCTATGAGGTCTCCATACCGGCAGTACACTACCTACGAGTTAGGTCACTGGTCCGCCAGCCTATGCGCAAGTGCTCAAGCTTTCATCCATTTTTCAATCCATCTTCGCAAGCAGTGAAGGAAATGGGCGCTTTGCCGAACGTGACCCCGCACTACCTACCTTCACTCATCATCCCACGTGGGCATAAGACCCATGCTAGGCGTCCCCCTGCGTCTGACGATGGTGGTGGGTGGTGAGACGAGGGACGAATCAGGGAACCCGATGGGTATTCTGCCAACCCAACTGAAATGCGGTGTACATAGCTACGCATACACACATACAGGCCATGCCTCCCTACATACATCCTCAGGCCTGTACAGCGCACTCTCTATACCTACATACAAGGTATAATGCGGGCGGGAGAGCCACGTTGGAACTCACCATTCAGCGGAGAAGCGAGGTTTCACAGAGTGCAGCAGCAGTTCGCGACGCAAGCGTGTGCATCATGTTTGAAGATCACTACACTATACCCAGTCCGCATTGAAGGAGAGAGCTAGGCGATACGATGCATGGCCTACGTAATACGTAACCTTGTCATTCTGAGGCGTACCACAAACACCCAATACCTACCTGAGGAGCAATAAGCTTGACTCGATCAACTCGCTCGCTCATCCTACTGGGATACTACCAACTCTTCGTATAGGTATAGCGATTATACCCTACCCAAGCCAGGTATTATGCAGAAGCGTGCCGTCGAGCCGACTCAAAGATCCACTCTCACGATAGTCGTAGCCGTTTTATCCCGCCGTTGACGTATCTTGACCCTCATCGCAGCCCAGCGGCTAACTGTCGTACCTCAAGATATGTGACTAATTATTCCTCTGTTTGCGGATCACTACAATGACGGCGGGGTTCTATCTCGGATACACCCAATGACTCCCTTCTACTATTACCTCTTGCCCGCATGGTAGCATTGCGCTTATCGCGTATCGCTCTCTGACATCAAACTGGATATCAGTAAACGTCTCAGGTGTCCCGTTTATACTTGGATCTCCTTACTTCCAAATGGGTTGCGATGGCATGTTCCGAGATGAGCCACGTTTTTCATCTGTGCCAAGAGACTCGAATGCCTTATCAGTCAAGAGACGATGTCCTCCTCTTGCTCTTCCTCGCATAATTTAACCTTGGGAGCAACGTCAATACAGGGCATAGGACACGAACTGGATCGTTATTGGGCACCAGCCGTGGGGTTGGATACCAGGTTCTTATTACCTCACATGCGCCTCCGAACTCTTCTCGGACAGGTGCATTTTCATCATATATCATAATGTCATACTACATATATGGCAGAGGGCACATGATCGAACGTGCCACCATTACGGAAGCCGAAACAATAAAAGAGCGCTGCACGATAAGAGTAAGTCAAATTGATTGATTGAGAAAGGCTGACCACCGCCCTAGTCGACGAGTATTATGAGCAACCAAGCGCGAATGTAACCACGATGTTTCATTGCAGGCATACCCCGCTGTAGCTGAGCTGCAACAGAAGATGAGTCGAGCAATAGTTCGATCAGTATATGCACATGGGGCCTGCTCGGAGGCTTTTTGGGCGATGCATTGCAAATCAGGAGTGTACCTCCAACTCTGGTATCAGAAACCGGTTCTACCTACCTCTGCAATGGCATCGCGGGGGTAGGAAATCCGACAGTATGGTTGCGCCAAGCTTGGAGGATCTACGCCCCCTTGCAACCCCAATACCGTACGGACCAAAGCACGCTCGTAATGTTATCTCCCTACTCTCGGTAAAGGGCAGAAGGATTTAACGCAAGTAATCACTACACTGCTAGCGTGTGGGTAATAGCGCTATCGATGGCGTCGTTCATAAGAATAGAATACTTTCCCGATACCAATTCCTCTTCTTATTTGTGGAGCGAACCCCGGAGGGTGTCTGCCGATTGATGATAATACTAGAATCAATCAATCAATCTGTTCCCGGACAAATGTTGGAAGAAGGGACCTTTTGCATCCAAAGTTTGGTACACTACCTACTCTAAGCTTCAAGGTACAGCACCTACATATCGAGAGACCCCGTTGCGGATTATGCGCACTCAGTTGCGTCCTAGGTAGTGTCCACCGCCAGTCGGCGCCGTGGTTCTCTCGGCCGATAGTGCCGTTTGTCTCCCTCGTCTCTATCTGCTGTTTCACAGAATGAATGTCTTTATTGATTCCTAATCGCCGACTTATACGCCAAGAGCGCGACTTTATGGGGTTGAATCGGTAATCAGCGATCATCGGTCCCGGAACCAAACGTCGCTCAAATCGGGATGCCTTGCGTCATGTGGATAGGATATTGTTTGAAAATACGAATCACGAGTCCAAAACACAGCGCATCTCAGGTACACCGCGTAGGCACAACAATTACAGACCACACTACGTTGTCTACGCGTACACATACACATACACATAGCATCATACATACGATCATACACACCACTTACACGTAGCGCATCAACTTTACTTCATCGACGAATAACTAGCGCAACGTACCTACTGTAGTGTAGCAGCGACCCGACCCGGCTGGCGGGGTCATAAGCGTACACTAGTGCACGTTTAGCTAGTGCTAACCAATTGGCCTCTCTCATCTCAACACACATGGTCAGGGCTCTGGTCAGGGGTCGATCCAGCCCAGCGGGTTCCTGAAAGTCAGCTGACAACCAAAGGGCCATAACTAAAGTAACTAGACTCAGGCACAAGGACCTCCCTCTAACTCTATCTAGCCATCTATGTACCATACTCGAGGACTTTAGGGATCTGATATATCTCGGCCATGCCTATAGCAAACGACAAGAATAGGAAACAATAATAGCCTACCTACTCTTTTGCCAGGTTACCCGCAAGGCCGCGAACAATCCTTTTTTTCGGGTCGTTCGTTTCCCCCTCCGGCTGCCCTTCGCTCCGGCAGGCTGTACACTCCAGCCAACCAAGAACCCGAGATCGCCGCGTGCCCGAGATTGCGCCCAGCTCGCGGGCGCTTACTAGTGTCATATGGTCTTCCCAACTTGGTGGAACCGACCATGTCTATCCGTCCGTCAGTTCTCATACATACTCAGTAACGCATACCTACATACATACAGACAGACAGGCATACCTGCATAGCCGCTAAAGACGCAGTTCTATTCTGGTTCGTTCCCGATGCGCTGCGGACTTTGACTTTACTGTTGGTAGGTAGGTAGGTAGGCAGTAGGTAGGTGGTATTCTTAGTTTGATTTTTAGATTTAGTACATTACACTAAAATCCCCCCCCCCCAAAAACGGTGACGATGTTTGCGGCACGGCACGGTCTACCTAATTCTACCTTAGCCACTGGCGCTAGACGGTTAGGTGGTGTAGAGAGATAGATGCCCAAATGAAGCAAATGAGGTCACGTCGGCACTTCTCGTGCGTGCGTCCAATACAATACAATACAACACAATAGGTACGGGACCAATACAGGACAACAGATTTGTCCTAGTTCAGGCGTACCTGCGTTGGTGATCGAAGGATTTGCCAAATACCTATCTAGCGTAGCGCGAACACATATCCCGTGATCGCGCTGATCAAACGGCTCGCGCTGGGATTCGCTCTCTTGTCTCTCTGGGGGCGGTGCGGTGCGGTGCTATGTACTGTACTTACGGTACCTGGATGCATGCAAGTTCGGTCCCAACAGCACGCCAACAGCATTTGCTTTGCCCATGTCTACATCAATACACACTACCTGTACCTACTCTCATATCAGCCTTTCCCAGCACGAACAGCACTAGTTGACCTATGTATGTACCTACACCACCTACACCGAGCACTATTTTCTCACGCCGAATGAGTGGGTATTTGCTCTGATTGTGTGGAGAACAACAGCATCGTACCTATTGTATGTACATTCGGTACCGTAAGTACTTAACCTACCTACACCTACTTTCACCTACATATACATATGCGCTCCGCCTTATCCGGACAGCAGCTTGCTCACGCGCTCGTTCATGTCCTTCACAGCCCTACGCTACAGCACAGCAGGGGTGCTCAATGAAAGCCATTAGATGGGTACTTACAGCATTGCACATACATCACATACCGATCTACTAGCACTGAATAATCAGATCCTCATGGTGGTGTAAGGTAAGCCACTGCCCTGGGAAGCTAGAGATGGTCCCTGGATCGTGCTGACCATCCGGCTGACCTCACTCACTCGCCCACACACACACTCCCATACACATATACACACACACAAACACACTCCCCCTCCTTCGCTGCCTCCAATAGCGTGCACAGCCGCCAAACCCCGCAGATGAGGATTCCAAACGCCGGGTGAGAGGCGTAGTAATGGGTGAGCGGGAGAAGCTCTCGAAAGTCTCTCGAACGGCAGGCTAGCGAGCAGGGAAGCAGGCAGGGCTGGTGTGATTCCCCCCAGCCTGCCGTGATAAGGTCAAACGTGGGTGGTCAGACCGGAAAAAAAGAATCTTGTTGGCGGCGTTTGAGATCTTTGCCAGGCTTTTTACTAAAGCCTTGTTTCCCGAGCGATTTTTAATCAATGTGTGTAAGTAGGTAAGTATCCAAACAAGGCCGTACGTATAGCGGACCGCCCTGTCCTATCGTCGTGAGACCTGAGACCTGCAGCGTCGTGGCGCCAATTTTTTTGGGAGATGCCTTTTTCTTATTCGGAGATGGAACTAAACCTAACATGGGCATAGCTCCTCCACACCCCCCACCTGCTCCTAGCCTAACCAAATTTGTATGGAAGATGGAGCCCCAAAGGCACTCTTTGTAGCAGCGTCCATGTCAGCGTTAGAAACCGACTTAAATTTACGGTCGGAAACACCAAAAAGTTGGCCTACAGGGCCTATAGTGCCCTCAAACGGTATTTTTAGTAGTTGTAGTGCCCTGGAAAAAAAACCTTAGTAGCCGTAACGCCCTAGGGTTAGGTGCCTAACCCTTGCGTAAGCCATCACCAGCCACCACTAGCCACCACCGCCGCGATATTCTAGGCGGCAGTCTGCAGGCTACCTAGGTAAGTGTTGACTAGGCTTAGTTAACTATCGACTGTTGTTTTCTATTTTTCCCAGCGATTACATAAGGTATGTTCCACTTTCCTTACAAATTTGGTGGGATCTGCATCTTTTGAAGTGAATGGGCGGGGGTGGCCCAAAATAGGTTTAGTTCCATCTCCGAATAAGAGAAAGGCATCTCCCAAAAAAATTGGCGGCGTCGTGGTGGTTGCGCCGTGATGCCAGCCTGCTCCCTGGAGCCAAGGTGTCGGCATAGATAGGCAAGTTTCTACGAGTCCTATGCTAAGAAACGGCATCTTCTGTCGAGATTATCCGCTCAATGGTAATTGCTCCGGATCCGATGCCGTGGCCGCTGTACCACCTTGCCTAGATGACTAAAAACAAGCAACTTTCTGAGAATCACCTCACTTACACCCCTCCATCGTATGAGAAGTGCAGATTGTGTGCCGTGTGTGTAGATAGATCACATTAGGTATCTGTGTTCACAGCCTTTTGTCACTCTCTGAGACAGCCAGGTAAGTCATACATACCCGCTGTCAAAGCGTCCCAACGCCTCGGACCTTCTTACCCGCCGACGGATGAACCGTAAGATAGATCGGCAATAGCTAGGTACACGTTTACTCCTCTCTTTGGAGCCCAGTTTGATTCTTGAAATCCCACGCTCCCGAGTCCAAGATTCTAGGTATGTCACAGGTATAGGCCAGGCAAGGCAAGGCAAGGCAAGGCCCCCACGCGCATCCGTCGATGCCATGACTCCTGTCCCAGTCACGCCGGCTATAACAAAAACAACTCCCGTATAATAGTTAGCCGAGTGACCGCCAAAAAGAACAAAAACCAACTTTCCAACAAGAACTAAGTAAGCCTCCAGCGCGGGCACTAAGGAAGGGACACCAAACCTAATCGCAAATCCGCTGTCGAGTGAGTCTTATTTCCGTAGGCACGCCCACCAGCCCACCAGATTGTAGGTAAGTACTTAAGTAGACGAAGGAAAAGCAACCATACACAAACGATACCGAAGATGCGTTATATAAGCGTACCCATGCTAAGGCCCTTAGGTATGCCGCAACAGTCCAGGGATCCGGGATGCGGCGGGCCTTGGCATCTCGCCAGACTACCGTATCTATCGGGACCTGACTGCTGGGAGAAGGGAAGGGAANGGGAAGGGGGTCAGTGCACCCAAGCCCGCCCGCCAGTCCCGCAGCACTACGGCTTAGCAACGACTTAGCTACGACTTAGCTCGTTGGATTGCCTAATCATTCCTAACATCCTTTACTGACATTATGCGTACCAAGTATGTGATTAATAATCGTCTTGACGGCCCCGGATGCCTAAATGGTGATAGAAGACGAGAACTATACGGCAGCTTCGGGTGAGCGTGGAAATGAGACGTCTATCTAGTGTCGTATCCTTAAACTCTCTTGGTATATGATGACGGTAGCTATAGGCAAGGCACTTAAGACCATCTATGTATTATCTCAGTATGTACTTACGTACGTCGTCATCATCATCACCGCCATACTTAGTCTTATACCTAGTGTTTATGAGTAGTCATTTGCGTGAGATTATGGGGTCATTTAGTGCGATATAAATATATATACCTATGCCTACTGTAGGTACATATATCATTCCCTACACTATTTCCAAACGAGAGGGACGAGGGATTCGCAACCATGTGTAACCACGGATCCGAATGTCCGGAACCCCCAGCATTGTTTATTATTTACCCCACAACTATTACTTTTTTTTTTCCCTGCGTACGCTCACGATAAGTCACGTAGGTACTTATGTATGCGTCTATATGTAGATGGGTGCTCTATTTATGCATACGCCCACTACATAGGTACTGTACATTAGCCATCTAGTAGGTAGCCACCTAGCTACCTAGCTAACTACTGTAAGTAACCTCCAATGCAGGATAGCCTCGAGCATGGGTTGCTTCACGAGGCCCGGCCATCTTAACACTGGTATGACGCCAACGACCCCGTTAGTAGGATCACGAGGTCCAAAGCCCTGGGATGTGGTTTTTCATGTATAGTGGCTATTATTTTGGGGGGGGTGTGAGTATGATATGATGATTAGGTAACCCCTTGACCTAGCTTGTTTCAAAGCTAGTGGTGTATACCCGTACATACGAGACGAGGGGTACGTTTTGTTGCTGGTTGCTGATTACTTTCAACGTTTTTTTCTGCCTCCTGCCTAGTATGGAGAGGGTAAGGCTAGAAAGGATGCTGTGGAACTAGCTCATGTACGTATGGATGTAGGCGATGTTATGTAGTGCAACACGTGTTGTATTGGGGCGTTTTGGATAGACTACGAAGTGCATTAATAACCGGTGAGTGATGATGACGAGGAGGATGAATTACTCCAATGGCCGTCGTGTTTTCTGGAAATGATTAGATAGCAAAACTGGACTTGGAGGTCTAGACACAGAAATCGACTCACTTTTCTGCTGTGATTGTCTGCAACCGCCGGTGGAGCTACCCAGCAATTGATGGCCAAGTTGCTGAGTTGGCAAGTGGATATTAATTTGCTTTGGGTTGAGGTTGAAGTTACAGGAGTCATGAAAACTCAAAGTAGTGGTTACACCCCTATTACACGCATGCTCCAGAAGATATTGTTAAAACGATTGGATAAAGATGGTGGCTAACTGCTGGTCTAGAACATGTTACTCCAACTGAAGCCCAGACACTGTCCGTCGATAATGATATTCATTTCCACCAAAGTTATTCCAATATAGCTTATCTAATAACTCTACCTCTTAACGACAAATTGTTACCAATAATTCTCACCAAACAAGTGGATTCTTAACTCTTTGATGGATGATTCAGAAGCGTATCTGGACATTCATGCGTATACGGAACCGCAATAAGCGACTATAAATGCAGTTATTACGAGATATCTCTAGATGTGACCACGCTGTGACGCCTTTACTGGATTTCCCATGGCTATAGGATCCAGTAAACTCATCTCCAAGACTAAGTCAGCAATTATCTAGGTAATATATTACCCTTTAGTGCACTAGAATAAGAACCCTATAACGTTCAAAGCCATCAGTTGTCTTCTTTTATTTCTTAGTTGTCATTTCTCTAGCTAAGTAGTATGTCTTGAGTCTTTCGTAGTTTTCTAAACTCTACTAACTTTGCCCTTAGGCGTGATGGATTCCTAGAAACGCCCTACAAACTGAATCCATACCCAGCCTACTCAGTGGAGAAATTACATAACACTCCACTTGTAGCGACATGTTTGTTACTTTGGGTCGCGAATCTTGTTTATGCGGACACGGAACGTTTGCTTTGAGCATCATAGGTCATTTGTGCTGTATGTCTCTGAAGCTAGGTGGGTTCAATGGCCGCGACCTTGGCCGGTTGGGTTGCTATGCGTCTTAGTCCGGTCGCAGAGCAGGCTGTTTCTCAACGTCTGTGCCAAACAACCGATACCCAATAGTTGTTGCACATTTCGTCTTATCTCATCCCACCCCTCCAACCAACAAGCGATTCATGGGGCTCTGGAATCATTCGAGGTCTAGAACCAAAGACATGCATGTTGGATCAGAGCCTCGAGCTCTCGCTGGGGCGGGTTGGGGGTTTAGCCAGCGATGAAACATCTCATGCCTCCTATTCGGCATAGGATAGGTAATATGAGCACAGATGGCATGAGAAAAAAGAACCATCCACAGGCATTGGTTGCAGCTCATGCGGCCAGATGGACCGGCGGTGAACTTTGTTTGTTTCCGCGTTGTGATTGTTTCGATTTGGGGGGGTGAACGCAGTCGAGGATCACGAACGTAACCTGGGGGCAACAATTAGGTACGTTACAATGCAGCGAAAGCCGCACTCGCAGTTACATACGGCACTGTTTAGCGTGAGATGCTCCAATCAAGCTCCCCCGGAGCCCTAAATTTATCAAATGAACCGCCCCCACGGAACATGCGCCACACGCGGGATTCCCCAAGCCGCGTGGAGTGATGCGTGCAGAGGATGACATACCCGTGCATGTAAGGATCGTGGCTGGATGGATTGACCACTCAGCGCGGGCTGCATCACTCCATTCGAGCGCATTCGCAACCGGCTATGTTCTGTTGCATACATCCGTCCTCACGGCACATCTGCACCCGCCGGAATTTGGGTTGATATGATGAAGTCCTCCATCATATTCTGTCCGCGACCACGGGCTCCAGCCTTGGCACGGTTGTTTCCGCTGCCCCCCGCAGCGGATGTAGATGTGTTGGCGCCTCGTTCTGGCGGATCGGCATTACTGCCATCCCGTCGCTTGACAACTAGGCAAAGTACGCGGCCATAAATAGAAAAACCTTCATATGAGATATCCATGGCTAATTTCTTTTTGTCATCCTCTTCGCCCTCACCCGCAGCGACGATTGGTCTCAGGCGCTTCGCTGGCGGGGGCTGCGGGGATTCTGTGGTAGGGCTCTGTACAAACAGGCCGTCATCATCGTCCTCCCCTGCATCATCCTCGTCTGAT
>JAPUUL010000379.1:0-19739 GCA_029590625.1 Lasiodiplodia mahajangana
GGAACCCTCCAACTACTACTAATTCTGGAGGGACGGCACCTCCGAATCCACAGCAGCGCCCCCAAAGCTCGTCATCTCGCATACAGTGGCCGAAGAGGGCACGTGTCTCTATCCCTTTGGTGCCACTCCGGAGAAATGGTAGCTCTCACCCACCCCCCTAACATCGGTTGGGGGAGGGGCGATAGCTTCAAATGCTCGCTATGAGAGTCAAGTTATGTCAGTTGTATTGGCGGGTCCGCCGCCACTATCACCGTGCCTGCCAGGTATCAATATCTTCATATTCACTTGGATTAACGCAAGTCGTTGACGTAAACTCAATGGCTAGGAGGGTGGTCGAAACGGCCGAGAGAATTATTACCCTCGTGTAACGTTTCTACTTGCAGGCAGGAAGGATACTATTCACCGTTGCTGGAGCCAACGCTATCTACTGTGGCGACGTAACTGGCCTTAGTTTCAGTCATTCCTACCCAGCCTTCGACGTATCTCAACAGTAGCTACTATCCACTTGCTTAACATCATCATACAAGTCCGCTCTGCGTAGGGTGAATTCTAGAAGGTGTGAACGATGTCCAGAGTAGATTTGGTATCAGGTAGGTACCATTGATGGTCCTTGGTTCTTGCCATGAACCATACTTAGGCTTTACGAGGGTGGCCTTGGCTCGCACACCGCGCCTCGCCATATGGGAACGGAGAGCATACCCGATGATTGGGTTAACTCGTAGGAAGATCTACCTAATTCCGGGTGGTAGGCACCCCGCGGGGGCAGCAAGTGCACACGAGTATCATCGAGCACCTGAGTATCCAAGTAGATACAGACACCAAGGTTGTGTGGAAGCTACTAGGTAATTACCGTCTTACAGCAGGTAGGTTCCAATCGAAAGCCGTCCAGTGCATGAAGTTACTACCCACTTCAGCCTGAAATAGAGAGTAGGACCAGATATCTTAATGCCAGAAAACAGACCGCGTCTGTTTATTGTATGATTCTATATCTCTGCCAGCGTTCGTACCAGCTCAATTAAGAATCATATTGTTTCTACAGAATCGACTAGAAATTGAAATGTAAGTTTTTATTTGCAGGCTATGCCTCTCCATATTGCTCGATTAATCTGTATTAGAAGCACAATACAAATACGATGTCTACAGGCCTACAAGCTAATCAGGGTCACAACTCGGAGAACGACGATCAGCCGCGTTTCATCCTCGACACCGACAATCTCGTCCACGAAAACCATCCCGAGTTGGGAGGTATGTCAATAGCCTTGCTCAGATCCAATTTCCATGACGCTCTAGACATGGCGCGTCCTGAGCCGGACGAGGAATGGACCGATGAAGTAAAGAGGTCTATGGGCAATGGAGAACATGGCGTATGGAGAGGAAGTCGATTTGCTGTGGAGGGGGCTGCTTAGGATGCTATCTTCGCTGCCCGGAAGGTAAATACGGTAAGGGGCGACATGGTTGAAAGATTCTGCATCCGCCATCGCTGGGCCTTTGGACTGTCGGGACTGAGGACGATGATGATCTACACTATCGGAGCTTGCCGCTATCCTCGTAAGGCTGTTTGTTGTTTCAAGTATAGCAACTCTGACGATGGCTGCGTGCTCTTTCGCCTAGAGGCCAAGGGACCCGAGTGAGTATTTTCATGGCTGTTTTCTTCCTGTATTAGTGATTTCAAGATCATAGACTTTCCCTTTTGATAAACGTCGTGCCCAGAAATAGCTAAGATCCTCGTGAATGATACTCGAGATGGCGGCAACTAACTCCGAGTGCTCTAGTGGCGAACCACAGATGGCATCGGATTACCGAGCAAGATTACGCGCTGTCATTGGAGCACTCAGGTTCAAGGACTGGTCGCGTGAGGGATGGTTGCGTATTGTCATCGCCGTCTCGAACAAGCGTATCCTTGACGGTGTAACGCTACATATGCTAGCGCGCGCCTGGCCTAATAATAGGTCCTGCCCGCTTAAGGATCACTGGATGTTACTATCACAGATCTTGGGGGAATACGCGAACAGGGGATGCGATGTGGCATTTTATCAGGTGCCTACGGAGACAAACCCATGTCGCGAAAGGATCGACATTGCTGAGTGGCCGGCTGCTATTGAGGACTATACGGATAAACCGTGGGATGTAAGGCCAGAGCCCAATCCAAAATAATATGCCCCTCTACCTCATACTCTGGGTAGTTGGAATAGCTTCGTGGGGGACTAAGTGAGCGATCGGGATGGACGAACAAAGAAATACAAGATGGACAACCGCGAATGCCGGGTATTCATGCGCCCTTGTTAGCGGCAGCATTACGACTAACTTTCCTTATAAACCCCAAGATCAAGTTCTCAGTGGTAAGGTAATTATCACAGAGCAGCTAGAATTGAATAGGTCATATCGATTACTATTGCCGACACCTCTACTGCAGCGCAGTACTTATCGTCTGTATCCTTTAATTCTATTCGATCACGTATTTCCCATCCATATACCATCTGTTAGAGAACCCTTAGTTTGGGATAGGTAATAAATAGGCTCTTGTTGTTGCGCAAAGGTTCCCAAAACATTCTCTTTGGCTACCTATATATCAACCCTCCATTCCTAGTAATAATCTCTTTCTGAAGCATCACGATAGTCTCCTGAAAACATAGTGAAATGGCCCTAGAGGCCACTACAGGGGGCAGTTCATAGCAAACAACCTGGGTGGGCCTTATAAGTACTAATAGGGGGCAAACATTCAACGCACTGAAGGAACAAATCGTTGTTCTAGTGAATACCCTTACCTAGCTCAACGGTGGAACTACCTGTTAAGTCTACTGCATGGCCAGGTCTTAGGGTGCAACAGGCTGGTGGGGGTATTCGGGCCTGGGTAGAAGGGGAGGGCGGCGCCAGTTCCCAGTGCCAATCACCTTTTTTTCTTTCNTTTTTCTTTTTTTTTGGCTAGAAACCCAGCACTGTTCGATTCCTAGTTATAGCAAGTTTTTTTTTTCTCACTCTCTCTCTCTCTTCGAACAAGACCTCGGATCCAATACCCCGTCTCTTGATTATAAAACTAATGGGAAATCCCCCCTTTTCCCAACCCCCCCTCCATACAGCCCGCACTGCCATAATAGCGCCAAGTTTGCAAAGGGATTCCCGAAGAAATGTAAGTAATAGGGACCTGGAAAAGCTTTATTTAATAAGGCATAGAAAAGCTAACGTTAACCTTAGAAGACGACACTCTAAGAGACTGATCGGGCGGAACCAGCCACCTCCCATTTTCGACCATGCTATTTGATTTGCCTCTGTTTGCCATCTCCTATGAATATTAGCATTTATCGAGTACCATATTAAATTATGCATGGCGTCTTTGTCCTCATGTTTTGGATTTTTATTGAGATTCTAGAAATTTATTGAAATGATTCGAGATGCTTCTGCTCTATACTAGATCATTTCGACCCTACAGGCGTTATATAGGCACTTTTCGTTACCTTCTATAATTCCTAGAAGAAGATATATCCTATTTTAGCCTCCTAATATCACTAGAAGAGCTTCTCGTAAAATCTAGTCGATCCGAGAGTTATGCTGGCGATTGTAGAACCACCTGATGCTTACTATTAGAGCTCATCTTGCACCATTCGTTTCCCGACGCGTTTATATATATTACATATATCTGTTTACCGGCAGATACTCCACCCATCTTTCGCCATCGTACATCAGCCGAATATCTACATTAACGACTAACAAGCAAATAATCGCACAAAATGGTTATGCTCAAGAGGAAGAGAGCCACCGGGCGAACGTCGAACAACAATGGCAAAGGTAGTCTAAACCATGTTCTGTTGCCAAAGTACACTCCATTTGGACCCAGTCGCTCCCCAGATCTACAGCGAGCAAAGTACAAACCACGGAATCTGTTATATTTCGCCGCACAAGCTTTTCATTCCCGAGAGGATGTTGATTTGAGTCTTAGACAGCGCGCATTTCGTCACAAGTTCGTCAAACTCTTCAACGATCGCCAAGATAACTACGCAACGGCCTTTGAGGATGAGCAACTACAAGACTTTGAGAGGGATATGACAGATTTTCTGCGCTGTCTAGACAGTTTCTTTTTCTTCGGGTGTCTAGAGCGGCACATTGAGCTCGATGTGGGCATGGACTTAGTGTCCATGGAGGACCCTTCGAGCAATCAGCGGTGGGAGGGCCGCACTGCCTCATCTACGGTGGGAGGTAGGCATTTCATACAGATTTGGCTCAACCTCGGACGCAACGGCCAAGTCTATGACCTTGAGACCCTCGTGGGAAACCTTGTGCACGAGATGGTGCACGCCTGGTACTTTCTTTTTAGCTGCACGTGCAAATCTTGCGAAAGAGACCTCCTAAACACAACCGGCCACCCTTCGGATCACCACGGGCCATTATTTCTCATGTTGCATCGCCTCATCGTTACGGAAATTAGACGATGGGATGAAGAACTGACGGATTTTCTCGCGGATGACTGCCCAAAGGACGAAGTTAGCCGAAGCGCAATGAAATCGTTTCAGAGTTTCAGTTAGTCCCTTGGCGTCTCTATTTNCCCCCCCCTTTTGGCAGGTTTCGGACCTCATTGCTCCCGCATGACCCCGACACATGTGCTGAATTCTTACTCTTTTCAGTAATTACTAACTCTAACGTGTAAATAGTGGAAGAGCTCGACGTAGATGAGAGGAGGAAGTATAATACAGTTCGAAGCTCCAAATTCGCACCGCATATGTTCATCAAGTTGACGGACGAGGGCAACGTTATAGTCCGGCCACAACTCAAATTTAACCAGCTGAGTTTCGAGGAAGCGATGAAGGGGGAAGCTTTACGAGAAAAGGAGTTGGCGGGGGAGCTAGCTCAATATGAGGGCGTCATAGACGAAGAGACGAACGATGGCGAGGTAAAGGAAAGAAGCGTGGACTCTAGGAAGGATAAGGGGACACAGACAGAGGTCTCCCCGGATGAGCTTATACCCCTAACGCCTATCTTTGACTGGTCCGCCCTCACTTCGGAGGAAATTTAACTATGCTGAAAGTTTAAGTTGGTCACGGGTACGGCTTATTCGGGCTGGGTGAGGGGGATCAGAAGGGTGGAAGCGCTAATTAATCCCAAGAAGGACATGAGCTCAACAGGCCGGCACGATGTTTATGTAGGTAAGTAAACTATAGTTGGGCTGGGGTCGGCTGATCGGTGTCAATAGACGGACAACCACGGAGCGAGCCTAGACAACAAATGTCTATATTCAGGGTATACTAGGCGCAATAGTCTTTACGAATACACCTAGTCTATTGAATGGCTCCGGGCAGTTAGCATCCCAACAAATACTATCGCTAACCTTAACTTGACAGCCAGCTCGGTCGATACTGTATATAGGTAGGGGTAGACTCTATTTGCATTGACACAGCCTCTCCCATTGTCATCTCTTTCTCAAATAATCGCTTCCCATCGGCCACCGCGTACTTGTAAAATATGAGGCTTCCGTCTATCTTGGCCTTGATGGTCGCCGCCGCGTCCACCGCCGGCGCCTATGATGTGTCGGGTCTGCCTGATGGAATATACAAGATGACGATCCATGACACCGGACTAATCGACTATGAGAACGCGGTCAGCATAAACATGACATCCTCAAGCACGCCAGATGGCCATTCAATCAGGGCGAATATGAGTCAAGACGATAGCCAGGAGGTCGGTGACTCTGAGGATGATAACGACGACAGCGACGTCGAGTATAATGTTTTGCATGACGTCGGAAATCACTGTCACTGGCACTTCCCGCACTCACACAAGTTCCTCACGGGCCATGAGCCATTGAACATGACCTCCTACAACTCGGCGCTCGCCACGTTCAGTAAGCATATTTCCATCTTCTTCTTCTCAACTTCCGTTCCCGCCTCAGTGATAGATTACTCTACCCCCTTCCCCTCACCCGTCCCTTCTCTCTCTCTCTCTCTCTCTCTCTCTCTCTCTCTCTCTTTCTTTCTCGCTCTGGGAAAGACTCTTCGCCGCCACAAATTCCCAGGCCAGTTGTTTTTCCTCACCGGGAACAACGACTTTGTCGAAGGCTTCCTCGTTCCAAGTCACGGGCTTCAATTCGTCGACGTGTAGCTTGCCCCATTGTTTACTCTTCAAGTCGAATCCATGCACCCAGGGAATAGCTATGAGACATTGGTCATCTGTGAGCTGCTGTAGGTTTTCGTCTCGTTTCGTGGGTCCTTTGGATGTTGGGATCTCTCCACCCCCGACGGCCGCGAGTCTAGAGTCTGGTTTATCTTTCGAGCCATCATAATCCATAGTGTCGGAATTATCCTCGTCTTTGGTGTTGTCGCCCTCAGCGGTTTTCTCAGTGCCACTCCCTTGACTACCTTCATCTTGGGGAAGAGGTTCTAGAGTCGGCAGGGGAAGATTGGAGCTTGTGTAGTACGCATACGCGTCGATGCAGACCTTGCCGGCGATGGGGTGCTGTACTAACTTATCTTTCTCGAAAGTCATCCTATTCCCATTCGCTATCATGAAGTGATAACCACGAAGCTTTTCAAAGATTCTACCTCGAGCTATCATAGATGCCCTGTAGCTTTCTTCATCTTCCAAGAATGAAATGGGAAAAACCTTAAGCGAGGTGACGCGGCGATGTCCAGAATATGTTTTGATAGTCACCGGCATTTTATAGAACCCGGCTGTTTTTCCATTCCACTTGACGAACCTCGTATTAACTGTCCAGCCCCCACGCTCTCGGTCACGAAAACAGCTTTTCACACGAAGCGTCATTTGGGCGCCCGAATATTCGGTTGAAACCAAAGTACCAGGTGGGAAGAGTTGCCAGATGTCCGTGGAAGCGATTTTGCCGGTTTTCCGGGTGTATTCCATCGAGGCAATTGAAGGACCCACGATTGGTGTCAAAAACTCGAACAAGTTTGAAGCGGCTTGCTTGAGATCGGGCTCTTCAGCCGTCTGTTGGAATTGGTTGAGAGCTTCCCATCGGTGGCACAAAGGCATCTACGGACACGCATTTAAGTCAGTATAAGGTTTATCAGTAGAGTCATTTTAAATCCCAACAGATTGTCTTACAAATGGGGGTTTAAACGTATAATCCCCGATGTCTAAATCAAGATCTTGATAGTCCTTGAGAACCTCCCTCAGAACTTTCCGCATCGATACGTCCTGGACGGTGATACTCTCCGTATTCCATCCTTCAATTGACTTGGTGATGCGGTGAATGATCGGCACACTAGCTGTACGCGCAACGAGAGCCTCGTTTTCGTCTTCGACATGTTTATACTCAGACCAACGAGACAAGCAGCTGGGGTTTGAGCACGCCTGTTTATACCAAGTTGATACTAGGGTGGATTCTGGTGAGGTTTTTCTCTTTTTGGCATTACCTTGTTCCCCGTATGTTTCCGAAGACATAGCGGTTAAATATCAAACTTATGGCTTATAGCACAATGACGAGTGATACAAGATCGTGCTGGGAGAGCTGGGTCGGACTAGCTGAGTTTTAGAGGTAACTGCCACCCGCGAAGTTGCAGTAGAAAATCTATGAGATTGGAGGTGGGCGAGGGGTATTTATGTTCATAGAATATGTACTAATTACTTGTTGACGAGGGGATCTTTTGGCACTCTCCTGAGTGACCGAGGGAGAAGGCCTTCGAGCAGTCATTCTTCTGCCTTGCAGATGATTGGTGTGACAGGTGCGTGATGTTTGTTTACTACAAGTGATTGTGAAAAGGTACATATCTAATATCCGACAAGTCATTAGTGGACTACCCCCGGATCGGTACACCACAAGCCACCTTCACAGAATCACACTGAATCATATAGCGTAGCGCGTGCACCGAAAATGCGTCATCAAGAAGCGCGACGTGAATTTCAACATCTCAATCCCACACCCCAGCCAGCATCACTACAAGTGAATCGCCGTCGCGAGCAGGTCGGGAATGAACTCTATGCTGTCTAGTCTCCGGCTCCCCTTCTAAAGATAATGATTGAAGAACTCCTTAGCGTAGAAGCGTGTAAATGTGGAGCATTCGCGATCTTCGAGCGTTGATATCGATTTGAAAGGGTGCAGCCCGAGGATCTGACACCTGTTTGGCTGTGTCAATAAGGAAGCTGTCAGATATACCATTGCGCCATATAGAAAAGGCTAGTGAGGGTAGAACCCTTGTTTTATAACAGAAGCGACGCATGATCTCGTTCCCAGTAAAGGACGTAGATTAAAAAAAAAGTTAACAATTCGGAGAAACTGTTCTGGATTCCGAATACGGCTCATAAATGAGGTTTGTACAGCATCTAACATTCCGACGGGTATCCCGCACACCGATACTGTCCCCGTCAACTCAAAGCGAACACTTCGATCGGTATGGCATTCTTGTGTTGTTCCTCGAGGCCTTCCCCGTTCATGTATCCTTGAGCATAGCACTCCCCCACAAAATCATACTCCTTAGCGTTTTCAAATTTGCCATTATACTGTGCCCGGGACCGGAGAAGGTAGGTAACATTACCACCGTATAGAACAACAATCACGTCACCTGGTCTCGCAGCGTAAGGGCAAAGGCCAACAAAACCCTCATACGCTCTGAAAAAGCACCTGCCGTGACACTCGAACCCGCCAAATCTTTGAGAGAAATCTCTGTGGACCTGAAAATGGCCGGCCATCTCCACCGGGTCTTTAACGTCCATGTAGTTCTGGTTGAACTTGGATCCGAGCTGGTATTGCCATTTTCCAGTCAGATTTAGAGGGTCGAAGATTCCCACGTAGGCTCGGTGAAGGTCCTCGTAGCCACTGTCTCGTGGTCGGTTATATGGATAGGGCTCAATTTTCTCGATGATGCCGACTTTGAACCCTGTCAGGGGTAGGACCAAAGGAAACCCGGAAGATTGTCTTATAATTTGGACGTCCGGAACGGTGTCCACTGAGGCTCGATACGGGTTGTCGCGCGAGAGACCAAGCAGCCCAATGGCCCAGTTGCTGTGTCCACGGTAGCCCCAAGACCAACTTGGGAGGTCTACCGATGGGAGTTTTGAAGATGACGTTCCCCAACGCGTCTCTTGCCAGGTTCGCCACTCGAGGGCCTGGATTGCGGACAGGATCCGGAGGGACTGGTGTTCCATAATCCACCACTTAGTGAACAAAGAGAAGACTTCCCGTGTCGGCCTGTTGTAATCGGGCATGATTGTTGAAGGTAGGGAATCAAACCCCCAAGTTTCGCTTCCGAACTGCAGCATCGCAAAAAGCTTGTCTCTCGGGTCCGTAGCGTCGAGGTCGAGGCCTTGAATTAAGACGTCCAAAATTTCAAGTTTCGTGGATTGCATGCTCTTAGCCTGAGAGATCTTCGAGTCGAACAGCTTATTGTAGATCGGGGGCATGAGTGCTTTCGTGGCCGTCTTCATCGTCAAACCCCCCAGTGGTATGCACTTGTTGACTCGTAAGAAAGACTCCCATGTGACGGTATCCGAGCCGCAGCAAAAGACGGATTTTTTAGCGTTAAAAATCTCTTGGACGACCCATGTGCGGTGAAACCAGGGAAGCTCAAACAAAGACCATTCTTCGATAAATCCATACACATCACCTTTCATCAGTGGAGCATGAAGTGATGTCAAGGTATCCTCGCTTGAGTCAGCCGCGAATTTAGATTGCTTATATCGGTCGCTAATGGTGTTGATGATCTGAATGGACTTTTGCGTCTTGGGGTTTCCCTCCCCTAGCCACACGACGACCCTGTGTGCTTGACGAAATATGTCTCGTATCAACGCAACTTGGCTGGACCTTTCGTCAAAATCGCCCTGATTAATGCAAATCGCATCAACCCAAAGCACGCGAGCGGGTTTTGTGAGTGGTCTGATCGCTTTTAGGGCAGACAATAGTGATAAGGTTACCGACATGGTACAAGACAAGTCAACGCCGCCTTCCAATGCCTTTACCGTAATCTCACCTCTCTCGCGCGAATCTCCCCAGCAGTAAGAGAGCGCTTCATAGGGAACGGTTGGATGCTCCCTCAGCTTTGTGTGAATCAGGGAACATGAGATTTGGTCGTTAGAGGTCCCCGGATTGAGGCACAATAATCGAACCTCCGCGGCTGATTTGTCAAGGGGTCGATAACACTGGGGGGGACTGACATCGGCAGCCCTGAACTCCCCGCAGTGTACCTCAATCTCTGCCTCGCGAACAAAATTGACCCAGCCAGGCCACTGTGCCTTTGGGATGATTTGAACGGTATCACCGCCTCTAATGGATTGTACCCACTCTCGAGCCGAGACGTCCTCACTATCTGCGCTCCAAGTAATCTCGTGGCGTTTGAATATGGCGCTGGCGTGAACATTGTATTGAACGACACGTCTTGGGCTCCGTTCATGGCCACCGGGGCTGATAGCAGCTGCAACGAACCATGTGTACGAGCCGTCATAGGTCCCATACCAGTGCGGCTCGCCACTATAGCCTAGGAGAATCAGTTTTGTCACACCTCCAGGACACGAGACGCTCACCCTGGTCGTGGGAGTCTGTTCTAAACACTATTCGACTGATGGCATGGATGTCCTCGGGCACAGTAAGCTCAACATAGACTCGCTCTGGACACCACCTTGACACCTGGACCTCGTGCGTCCGCTTCTCTCGTAGTATTCTCGACATGAGGCTCACTGAATGTGTGAAAGGGGCAAGACCCTGATGTCTTGGAAGCTCGACACAGACCAAACCTGAGAACACTCTCGTTCAGGCATCACAAGAAGGCGGGGTGACCTCCTTTCTGAGGGAAAACAGTAGGCCGGCGATGAGGTGTGTTACATCATGCAATACCGAGGGCTCTCGGCCAATTGGCAAAACAGGGCAACTCGCATATGCTACGTAGTCGTAATCCCCGAGATAAGATATGCTGCGACAAAAAGGTGTCGGATGGCCCCCGCTGGCTTGGAAGCTTAGGCTACCTGTGCCCTTTTCTCTCTAGCCAATAAGGGACTTTTCGCTAGATTCTTGGCCTGGGAGAGACACATACCGAAATTTGAGTAGTTGATGGTGTTAGAAGTACGCATATCGTTGCAGCAGAGATGGTCGGTTCTGTTCACTAAAGAGGTTAGCACAGCGCTCGAGCCCCCGGCAGGGGGCGCCCTATAAAGGGGCCCTTTCGCCGCGTTCTCAACGCGACGGGGTTTTTCCTCGTCACCTCATTTTTCCACCTCCCACGAAGGGGGTGGTTTTCATAGTGGTCGGAGGTTTCTTAGCCCTTCATTCGGCTTCGAGACCTAGCCTTCGGCTAGGCCTCAACAGCACCCTCAAAGAATGAACTAGGTTTAGGCGTGAGTTTGGGCAGTTAGCCGAAGTCCCTAGTCGAGACGACGGCCAATCCACCGCCAGGGCTTTCGGTTAAAGGCTCACGCTCCCCCAATACATGCGTTCAACCACTTCTTTGCTGCAAACCTCCTAAGTGAATAGACGGTGCTGTCACGTATAAGTGGACCTATGGGCAGGGATCGGATAAAAGACGGTCCAACCGATCCCTCTATATATAGGATCATCTCACACCTTTCTTTTGTAACTAGAACTTAACACTTAGATCAATTCAATACTACTACAGGTGATCGATACTGGTGAGGGCACCCGTCTACTTCTTATGATTAATCGTGACTCCACACCTCCGCGAGAGGTGCCAATCTTGCCCATTGGGAGGCAGGTTATAACAATGTTGTGATCGCCGATGGATCTTAGACGCAAAGAACCTATCGTTTAATTAGCCCTCAGGAGTAGATGAACAGTGTAAGAACAGCCGAGACTAACTCTGTCAGGGACCTTCAGTATGGGGTCAGTGATAGCCTCTTATTGTTGCGCGAAGGATCCTAAAGCCTCCTTTCTAGCCACTACCTTCCTATAGGAATAGGCCCTTTGTTCAGCCTCACCACGGTCTCTCCGAGCGCCTTGTGGCACTGACTGAAGCGTAATTATTACGGCCATAAGATACAGTATAACATCTTGGCGACAGCAAGTAGGACAATAAATCACATGTAACTCTACCATACGCCCACTTAGTTATCCCGTGCCGTCGAGAGCTGGTTCAGGGATTTGCACAAGGTCTTTATAAAATGACCCCCCAACCCATAGCCAGAAATCGCTTGGCCTGCGCCAGTCAAGATGCTCTGAATCGAGTTCACGGCGAGCGTCAGCATGTTTCCTTGACCTCACTAGCCTCAGGGCCTTCTCCGCAGCAGCTAGCAATCTAGGGGGGTCGGGCTCGTCAGGGAACCCTGGCTTATAATCACCGGATATATCTTTGACAATTTTGTCAAAGTTAATACTGGCCTCAGCTCTGTCGCATTCTGCACCACGCTTCCTCAGCATGGTTGCGAGGTCAAGGCGAATCCACAGCAAAGCCCTGTTGTTCTGATCTTCTTCAGCCTGGATAACAGTGTCTTGTAGCAGATTGATGGCTTCGTTAAGATATCCTCTCCCTGCTAGAACGAGGCCCTTAAGATGCACAACTTGGCAATATCTCTCGAACTCTGAATGGAGATTACCTGTGCCCTCCTCTATCTCTTTAATCAAGGCCAGCGCAGCGTCACTCATTCCAGCAGCCTGGTAGGCAATTGCAAGTGTAATCTCGGCATCTAATCGAAATATGTTAGACATCGAGAAGGAATCTCTTCGCCATCTAAGGACGTCTTCTAATGTTGCAATCGACTCTGTATGTTGGCCGAGAAGAAGTTGAATCTCCCCGACGTTAACTTGCACTGCGTTNAAAAAAGCTGTCGCCCGGCCCAAAGAGTTCGCATCTCTTCTGAGCGACTGACTGCAAAATCTGAAGCGCAAGATCCAACTGGCCCATGTAAGCCACTCCTCGAGCATACCATAATTGTGCTGAAAGGTATTGCCAGCTATCAGGGCCCAGGAGCCCCAAGAATTCCGCAGAAGTCTTCGTCCAGGTAATGACAGCGGCCATAAAGTCTGCCATGTAATATTCGCTTTGACCCTTCCAGTTGAGGGTGCTAAGGAAATGCGAACTATGCTCCCCGAGCACTTCCCGCTGGGCGCCCACTACCTCGTTATACATCCTACGTGATACACTCATCTTTCCAGCGTAGAGGCGGACGTATGCAACACCTGATTTAGCACGAAGCGTGAGGTGATGCCGTTGCCCCAGAAGCGTCTGGAGCCCTGCTAGAACTTCTTCACGTACAGCCGTTGCCTTTTCAGGAACGAGCACTATGAAATAGAACTCGCCAATGCTCATGCGGGCCAACCACGGCAAAACCTTGTCCATTTTGCTGGACTCAAATGAGGCACTGAGTACAGAGTATGCTCGCTCAAAGTACTTGTTCAATTCTATGAGCGTTTGGTCTTCTACCGAGAGCCCCTTATGCCATGAGACGAGGGAACAATAGGCCACAGTCACCCGAACTAGCTGCCCACAGTCTTGCCGAGAGCATTCGGACCAGTATGTGAACTGCAGGCTCTGAAGGAAGGTATTGATCTGCTGGAGCAGTTTCTTGCTTGGCGCTTTGGTCCGCACTAAGTGATAATCCCAGAATCTGTAAGCGTAATCATAGAAGCTACCCTCGAGAGGCCGCACGTCGGCGCTCACGCGTGCCTTCTCGTCATTATTTGCTACTAGATAGCTCTCGATACGACTAAGATCCGCGTACCTCTCATTCAAAAGGCACGATAGACACTTCTCTGTAAGCAAGCCATGGGAGTCTGAGAAGGAGATCCCAAGCGAGCCATCGTTCTCCTCATGGTAGAGTTCAAAGAACTCACGAACAGATGGATGTGATAAGTGGAAAAAGCCGCCATGAGTACTGGCCAACGGTTTACACAGATTCGAGATGATTATCTCTGCTCTGTCAGTTCTTAATGAGAATGCGTCAGCAATTTCGGTTGTCCTTAATGGCCGTTGAGCCTGGAAGATTGCTAATAAGAGCGCCTTTTGACATTCGATTTCGTTCCGGCTTAATCTTCTGGAAGCACTCAGGAGCGATTGTCTATACAGTTCGCTGACTGAAGGCGGCAAGGTGTGCATTCTTGTCTGAAGATCTGCCATCTGCAGGGACTGCCCGAGATGATGGAGAAACAACTCTGCCCAGCGAAAAGACCCGTGAGAAGAGGAGCGGACAAGCTCCATAACCAGATCAAGTTGGGAGTCGGGAAGGCCAAGTAGCTCATATTGCTTCTTGGCAACCGTCATAACGTCTGGTAAGAGAAGATCTTTTGTCATGAAGATTGAGAGACCTGACTCTACAGCGCTGACAAATATTGGTTCGGGCCGAGAGAATATCACAACCTTGATTCTGGTCTCTCGTATTAATTCGGACAGATTATCGAAGAACTCAGAGACTCCAGGAGTAGAAGAGCCACCAAAGAGGCATTCATCTAACGCATCGATAACTAGGTTGAATGGTAACCCCGAGATCCGTAACAGAGACGTTGCAACGGCCCAGACCATCTTAAAGGGGCAATTATCGGGGCCGAGAGGAAATTGCGCGACCAGATTTTGAAGTTGATCATAAGGGCCAGTTACGAGGGGTAGTCTCGCCCAATCATCAAGTAATTGGAATATAAGAGAACTCGCAAAGGTTGTCGGGGTAGATTGTGTGGCTGAAGCAGAGCGCTGGAATCGATAGAATAGGGTCTTGGAACCCCCAGATGCCAAGTGCCCCTGAAGAAAGCCAGCGAGGACAGATTTACCACAACCTTACATCAGATTAGTGGTTACTTGACAAGCATTTAGCCAACATTAAGCAGCGACTTGCCTAGATTTCCTTGGACCCAAAGGACTGGGCTTTCTTCAGATAGAGCCCACTTTGAAAAGTCAGGGTGTTGCAGGATCCAACTGCATGTGCCATCCATATGAGGGACTGGGGGCGACTTTTGGTCAGTACCCAGAATAAGCCACTGCTTCATCCTAGTCAAGTCTGAATTGCCTATTATGTGCCGATTCAGTAAGCAGAATGTCCAACAGCAGAGAAGGAAGAGCCGCAGCTTAGTACCTTGCATTTGATTGAGGATTGTATTTGTTATTAGCATTGGAAGTGATTTTAGTTCTGTACATTCAATTCAGCGGTGTTTCTTAATCAGCTGCAAGTCTTTTATAAGGTCATATACAAGTGTACTCTCGTGGAGAAACATACCGGCAAGGACGACACTAGTTAGGCCCGTGTTTTCGTACCAGTAGCTCGGGGGAAGTTCGTTGCCCAGATGCAGCCTCAAAGTGTGATCTGCACGTATGAGTGATTCAGTATATGCACATGCTCATTGCCTGCCCAATTCTCGCTAACAGCTTACCCGAAAGATGCTGAACCTGCTCTAGGATCGTATCGATCTTATGCATGACGAGGTGGATGTCCGACGTGATTTCTCCAAGCGAACCGAGGCCTATAGATTAGATAAACATGCATGGCCCCCGAGTAAAAGTTGACGTGGTGGCGATACGCACCCTTACAAGTAGCTATATGGTTCGGGATATGTAGGTCAGCAGCCCCTCCTCCGCAATATGGGATTCGTCAATGATACGGTACCCTGGGTCTGCAGCTCTAGGTCTACCAGCTTGGCTGCATTTTTCATTTCATCCAGTTTCCCTTTGAATTTATCGGCCTTCGAACTGAATACGGAAATCCCCAGCCGTTCTATGGCCAAATTTAGTTAACCGGAGCTCCTGGAGCATGGGCGGTCGCCACGGGATGAGGCTCTTTACCTATGGTACCCCGCCTTAACCACTGAGTCGAAGAGACTAAAAAGTCGAGAACTTTCACGTATAAGGTGACTAGATGTTGTTGGAGACGGGTTGAATCCAAGAGATCAGATATGACTGATACTTGTTCCCAACGGCCAACATGGCGAACGATTTCCATTATTCCTTCGCCAGCTGTTCTTGAAGCCTGCTCTTCCTCGTTTCCCATCTAGAAATGTCAGTAAGATACCTTGTACAAAAGATTACTTGGCAATACCTGCAGCAGCACACGAATGGACCCCCAGACTAGAGCCGCAATGGTAGGGTCACATTGTATGAACGTATCGATGGCACGAGAGTATTGGCGTAAGCTGTTGTAGATCCGGATGAGCACAGTGGCAAATGGTCCCCGCTTCTTGGTGAGTTTCTGATAAGAATCTATCGCCGTGGCCATCAATTCATCAGCGTGGTCTTTGGGGCCATATTCGCTATTTCCCTTCGTGTTGAAATTGATGTACTTCTTGTTAGAAGCGCCGTTCTTCAGCGTCGAATTGTATATCTAGTATTATGAAATACCGTCAGTACCTTGAAGATCTAGTCGGGTCTATTGAACCCACCTGCACGGCTTCGTGCCAACATGCATCGCTTCTTGGGAGGGAGTATGCCGGCTCAACATTGGCCATAGTCTTATGCGTGTGATGAAAATGGATGTCGGTTGACTGAATGCCGTGTGACGTGTCGGCTTTAAGTTGGCGAAAATATCTCGCATGAATTGTCTCACACGACGGTTCAGCCGTTGGACTGTATCGGCAGTCTTGATTTAATTATTGCAAACTTGCGCTATGCCGAATGGCTCCAAAGTACATTAGTCCGCCTTGTGCTGGCCGCGACTACACCCAACTACCTCCGACGCCGGCTTTCTGCTTACGATTAGGAAGTTTTTTTTGAGGCTTACTGATTTCAAATCGAATGAATGGCTGCGGAGTGTCGCCTTAGCTTAGGCATCTAGGCAATAATTCAGGCTGCAACATGCAAAAACCTAACCGAAAGTGCTTCATGAGTGGAAGGGTAAGGGGCAGTAGTTAGGCTACCAAAGACCAATAAAGTAGGATACTACAGCACTACAGAAGCAACGGTG
Organism: Lasiodiplodia mahajangana; assembly: GCA_029590625.1. Taxonomy (NCBI): domain Eukaryota; kingdom Fungi; phylum Ascomycota; class Dothideomycetes; order Botryosphaeriales; family Botryosphaeriaceae; genus Lasiodiplodia; species Lasiodiplodia mahajangana. The sequence continues at coordinate 16,762 of JAPUUL010000379.1, forward strand.
TGGGTGGCTTCATGTGGCAAGGTGAGGGGATTCTGCATGTTTATGAAGCTAGAACAAGACTAGAGCAGCAGAGTATATAATGCTCAATCACGTCAAGTGAGGCCCTCACACCCCTTCTAGATTCTGGAACTTCCATACATACACTTTCGATTATACACACACCTAAGATAATCACACGGTACGCCTAATATCTAGTGTCCTGCGTGTGTAAGGTAACTTACGCCTTTTAGCACACTACTTCCCAGAGCCATCTCACCTAAAACCGCAACCATGACGAGCGAATGCGACGATGCTGGATGCAAAAAGCCGGATGATCCCAAAAAGATGTTCCCCGGCCTCGAAGTCCTACCCCGTCCGGAGCCTAATCCCGCCCTGAAGGGCGATCATGATTCCTGGCTGCAGGAATACAATCAGTGGAGTGTGCTTAGATGCCCTTGCGGTCGGGGCTACTTCTGCCGTGAGCATGGAAGCTGGATCACCAAAGAAGATGTTATTGCCGGGACGGCCGCAACTGCGGACGAGCAAAAGAAGGGCTCATGCCCGACTTATCACTATGAAGGTCAGAAACCGTTCAAATGAACGTCAGCGACGCAGCTAACCGTAGATCACAGCGACGCTGTAAGCCATATGGTGCATCGGTTATTAGGCTACTCGAGCTTGACAAGTTACTCAAGTAGGATTCTATGTAGTTGAATGTAATGCTACAGCTTTGCTGTCGCGTTTTCGAAATTGTAGCCTGTATATTTTCGCCATAGTGTACATGAATATAAATAAGTGCTACTGAGATCTGTGCGGCTTCTCAGAACCCCTTTTCTAATGATACACACTTTATATGCGGCCCTTAGTATAAGTTGTTCACTGTTTTATCCCCTATTTTCCTTCCTCCTTCCCGGGACAGCTTCTCCTCCTACCCCGGAAGCGCCGGATGGAAGTAGTTAGGCCCTTAGAGAGTGGCACGCAATCGGCCTTATTAAGCAAAATCAGCCCCAATGCAAATATTCAATATTCGCATCCAATACTAAGATATTCATACGAGGCCTCGGGGACCCTATATAAAAATGCGATAATGAATAACAACACAGGTAGAAGCGGAGAGGCGACTGGAATCGAAAGGCCAGGTTGCATTTGGAGTACAGGTTATAGTGGGTTGGAAATCTGCAGCATTGTCGATCATATCGGATATGATGGTAAATACTAAGTAGGGATACCGTCCTAGGCTCCTAAGGAGTGGAAATACGGTGAAGAAAATCTCTAACAGCCTACTTCTAAAAATATACGGTTTAGAAGCGCTGGGTTGTGTAGCTTCGTGGGCTAGGAAGGAAGGGGATAGATGATACTAAGGACCGTACGCAAGTCTTGTAGAAAGCGCCAGAGGCTCGTAGCAGAGCCACAAGTGTCCATTGGCGGAATCCGGTGACCCGCCTTATCATGATATTGAAAGCTAAAAAAAGGAAATGGCTTCGCTCGATTTAGCTAGTTGCGTTCTATAGCTTCAAAAGCCCGTTACATCTGATAAGGCATCTTCTCTGCTCGGCAATTAGTTTCCTGATCGTTAGGAACAGCACCATCCAATATATACGCTTTCCCGATAGAATCTACGCAGTTAGAAGGATTGAACCTCGTTGTGTGGCCGTATCCATCACGAATAACTAATATCGCATTTTCACCCATTTCCTCCAATAGCCTTTTCCCGTTGCGTAAAGGTGTTGCGGGATCATACGTAGAGGCGACTATAAGAACCTGATTACTTAATGAATGATTGAGATCGCCACGATAAACCTCGGCTACGTTAGGCCAGTATTGTGTGAAATGGCGGCACGGTAACACGGAGAGAAATCGAGAATTGCCGGAGATCCAGCTTTGTTCTGTCATATTAGCCCATAGGTCACCCCACCAATCGAGGCCACCTTCTGGTATGGGTGCGTCGTAAGCATCTGCACAGACGGTGAGGCGCAAGAGCTCGTCTGAATAATGCCTCTCAGGGCGACATGATAGGGACGGCTTGTATTCCCATCGTAGCTCGAAAGAGGCCGCAGCAAGTGTAGAGTTGCCGGCCTCAAGGTCATACAACATTTGCGCGGTATCCGGCCACGTTGTCGGATCGTACATGGCGGCATAAATCTCTAGTACTAACTCCGAGTATGTAATAAGAGATGGACCAGTCGATTCTGTATAAGCAGGGATTGGCTGGGCAGATATTGATTCAAGGAGAGCGTCCATGCGGCCTTCCAGCTCTTGAATTGTGACTGGCTCGCCTGGGGACTTCGTAGGCTTTGCTAATGCACAGTACTGCGGGCCAGCTTTGACACACTCGCCAAGGAAACCATCGCGCCAGATGTCGGTTACGTTATCCAACGATGTCCAGCCCCAACCCGCGAGCTGCCGGTGATCCCTGACGTATTGAGGCCCGTCTAGTATCATGCGGCCAACCTTGTCAGGAAACATATTGGCATATATCTGGCCGATACCGGTTCCGTAACTGACGAAATATGCTGTCAACTGCTCCTCATCCAATGCCTTTCGTATTTCTTCGAGATCGCGAGCAGTTGAGGCCGTGCTAACAAACCGACCAAAATCGCCAAGCCGTTGCTGACAGGCAAAAAAGGTGGCGTTGTTCATAGCGTCGGCAGTTTTGAGCTTGTTCATAGCGTCAACGGCTGCGAGCTTGGTGTCGAGCTCAGTTCCAGGCTGCCCTCTATGCTGAGAGGTATTTCGATACTGCCCTATTAATAGCGACCAATGATCGCGATCGACGTCGTGAGGGAAGCATACTGCAGCAGGGAGAGAGCTATTCACGCCACGGGGGTCCCATCCGAGGACGTCAAACTCGCCGTCGCTAAAACGACGGGACACACTCTCAGCGTCACGCCATACCTGTGATGTTCCGCTCACTCCAGGCCCTCCAGGCTCGACGACAATGGTACGCCGACTCTTGGTGCCCGCCAGAGTTGAACTTGAACGACGGGAGCGTGAGGAGT
>JAPUUL010000038.1:0-36396 GCA_029590625.1 Lasiodiplodia mahajangana
CGCGCTAGCATCGCTATCATATTCTTCTCGACGCGCTCGGCATGCCAGTCAAGTTCGTCAAGCGTTGCCTCTAGCCGAGTTGTGGGGTCCTCTGACAACGGTGGAGGAGTCTTAGTGAAGTCCCGATTAGTTGGGACGAATATTGACGGAGAGATGCTAGTCAGAGCTGGAATTTCTTCCGCGTCGTTTTGATTTTGGCTAGCCATGGTTTGTAGCTTTGATGTCGACAAGGATGAGTAGACTGAGTGGCTAGACACGTTAATGTAGGTAGTTTTGTTGTGCTTTTACAAATTATGTCCGGTGATTTTGAATAGGAAAATAGTCGGAGAGTAGCATTGTTTAATACTCTGTAGATAACATTGCTATCCTCAGGAGAACTCAGAGAATAATGGCAGAGCGTATAGATTAATAAGACAGAGACATGAGATGAAGGTGCGATGTCAGTCTCATTTTATTGGCGGACACACTGGCGTCAGATGAGGTTAGTAGTTTAGGTAACCTCGGAGGCATAACAGTAGGCCTACGCGAAATAGAGCCTAAGATGCAGGTACCCAAATGTTAAACTCCCTTGTAGACTAAGGCTTTTGCGGAACGCACCTAGATCAACCAGCTTTCACCCCTTACATTAAGACCCTAGGTACAGAGCATTCGAGTCGACGCGCACGTTCTGAAGGGCAACTAAATTTCTGGAGTCCCAGTGGGTACCTACTGCCCGTACCCACCGGTTCGAGATGCTGTAGCTTGTATCTGGATAAAACAATGTTCTCTACCTACACTTCGACATACCTACTAAATAAGTACCTACATCCTATCTCATTATATCTACCACACGTCTGCATCTACTCATACACAGCTATTATAAATTTGTAGGATGTTTTTATTCTCATAACGATGACTCTCAGCACTTCGAAGCTAGGCGACGTCAACAATTACTTGACAAGAATCCTCAATATGTGAAGGAAGTCATTTAAAATCGTGACGGCAATAGCAGGCCACCAAGGGGACATTTACTTCTGACGAATAAGACAGGCAAGGCGCCGTTAGAGGAGATGCGAGGGGAGACTAAGCGTATGTAGCTGTCTCTTCAGTTCAGTGTTTTGTGATGATCATATAGTCTAGTCCCGGGGATGAGTTGTATTCCGAGCTGTCACAATAGTGTAGTAACCAGCATAGGTAAATACTTTAGAGAAAGAGGATCCAATTGATTCATCTGCGTATTTATTGGGTTTTTATTTCTCCATGTAAGTTGCTGCGTACAGCTAGGGTCTATACAAAATGCTATTGCCCAAAAAGCGGTACTAATACGGCCCGTATAGATATCAAGTAGTATATGTATTTGTGCACCGTTTGACTGCAGGCCATTGTAGCCGCGTCAACCCTTAGATAGAGGTGCGCCCCGAGTTATGATGACAGTGTGGGCGTTTGCCCCTAACCAGTTTGCGAGGGCTTGCCTTGACTGGGACGTAAATCCAGAATCTAATTCTGGCGATATGAAATTAGTCCTGCGCCTTCTAGAGATAAAAAATATCTCGTAGTATGTCCCCTGCGTTAATGGATAACGGCCTTTCTTCGCCCATTCAAAACATGACAAGAAAGGCTCGGCTCAGGTGACGTTTCTTCGGCAAAATGCACTTAGCAGGTGGGAACACCCAGTTGACAAAACCGAGTTATAGGCCGCAATAAGGCATATGAATAGGCAGCTCGAGAAGACCGGCCATTTGCCCGCCTAGCAAGACTGAATCTCGTGTAGATAGAGACCATCATCATCTCGACGGTAGGATCTTCCTTGCATATTCCCGCACCACCCCAAGTATTGCTCGAACTTGGTCTTCGATTCGTCGGTCTTTTCGTCTCCGCATCCATATGAGTATTACAGCAAGGACACACACGTCAATCGCAAAGTGCTTCGCGACAAGCCAAAATACCCATGAGATTCGCGATGGAATGCTTTTCTCCTTCTTCGTCCTCCATTCCCGCCCTACCGTGATCTGTTCTCGTAATGCCGCTATTTCCGCAGATAACCGCACAAGTGCCCGCTCAACTTTGCGCGACCAACGATCTCCTTCCTTTGGGTAGCCTCCCTCATCTTCGTCTTCCTGCTTATCTCGATACTGGTGTTCTGCTGCGTCGTCCTCGCTCATCGGACTTAATACTTTCATTGGGCCGTCGGTCCCGCTCAGGGGTTGCTGGAAACGTCGTGGATCGGCGAATGAAGAGCGATCTTTCGGTGATGAATTTGACGATGAGGGACTATTATTCTTGATCTGATTCCACACGAATTCAAGCTCGTTGACCAGCTCTAAGGCATCCCTAGCGCTTAGTCAGAGGAGATTCGGTATCCCAGGAGGTTTGCGTGGCCACTAGATCGACTAGTTGTCGCAAGTGTGCCGTAGAATTGACTTACGGAGTAGTGGCATAACGATGCATCGTGTCGATGAGCGCCTCAACGTACCGCCTCTTAGCCTCGGTACGGCTGAGGCCGCTCTGACTATTCCACGCATCCCACTTATCCTTTTCGCGCTCCAGTTCGTTGGGGTCTATACCCGAGCCTAGCCGTGGCCGTTCCATGACGCCATCCACGTCACCTTCCATTGCCTGCTTGTATAAGCCATAGAGTCGCAATCGGTCATTCGATGGCGGTCTCGAGGCTCCGGTCTTGGGGATCTTCTTGACGGTGTTGAGCGCGTGCACAAACACGCGGTCTGTTACAAGGGAAATGTGTCAGCAACATGTCCGAGGGAAAGGTGTGAACGCATAGGGACACCAAGCTCACAAGCTGGTTGGCTGGAATGGCAAGAAAAGAGAATGCGGAGAGCATTATAAGAGAGCTGGGACGCGCATACCAACCGAGTCCGCCATTGCGGGACTCGACTCTCCGGGTTGCAACTGCAATCACGACGCGTAATCCTTTCCTCTCTCCCGTATACTACTATTGTTGTATTGTTCTAGGTCTAGGGTAAACGGGGCCCTCTATCGTGGCAGTCCAGTTACGTAGGGTTTCGTTCCTGTGTTCGGTCAGAGGGGTTTTCGGTCGTAGCCGGATTGCCGCCCGATTGTCATGGAGGTGATAGAGAGTCGCGGTTGTCTAACATCAACAAGATAAACGTCATAGAAATGGATTCATAAAAATATGGGTCACAATTGGCAGTCAGATATTAAAGAGATATGTTTTATCTAAATCATAAGTAGAAGAGAAAGGTGGTATAGTTTGGCGGACCAGGTAGCCGCAGAGGGTATGCGTTCATCGCCCTCGGCTAGGAGGTAAATAGTTCTGCGCCAATATGTCCGGTACAGCGATTGGCGAGGGTCCAGCTTTTGGCTTGTGCCTCGGCGTTGATAGCATGTACTTGCCCACCTGTAATCTCTACCATAGCGCGCCAGGGGGGGATTTCAAAATAATTGTAGCTAGCGTTTTCAGTACTACAAGCCAAACTACAGTTCCCAAGGCTAGCCACTGCAGAACATAATAGGTACAATACTTTTATATGTACAACCCTTGTAATTTTAGTGTACCTATTGTACTGAACCCCATTTTTAAGCGGAAACTTATGTTTGGCCCGCAAAATTATTTTGAACAACAATTATTTTAAGCGTGCAATTATTCTTTTGAGCGTACGATTATTTTCAGCCAGTATTTCGACCGTACAACTTTAAGATTTATATTCTACGATATTTCGCAAAGGCTACGAAACCCTCCGCTAAAGTTCTGAACGATAAGGCGATTGCGCTAATATTCCTAGGATCTAGGGGGGTGGTGGTGGTGGTGGTGGTGTAGATCGGTTGGTTGGTTTACTGCAACGGTCAACCTTGCGTGGCGATGGGTTGTGGTGGGCGGTGGTGGGTGGCAGTAAATGGTAGTAGGTGGTAGGTGGTGGTAGGTAGTGGTAGGTGGCAGTAGGTAGTGGTAGGTGGTAGTAGGTGGTGGTAGGTGGTAGTAGGTGGCAGTACCTAGGTAGGTGGCAGCCCCTACAGCCCCTATAGCCCTATAGCCACTTACCACCACCTACCACCACCTACCACCTACCACCACCTACCACCACCTACCACCTACCACAACGCTGTTGGAAACCATTTTGGGAAGTCAAAATTCTTTTGAGGGAAAATTATTGTGAGCAGACTTTATTTTAAAGGCTCGGGATAATTTTGAGTAAAAATTCTTTTCTATGGAACATATGTTAAAGAGCCAAAATCTTTTTAGTCCATAACTCTTGTTGCCCTCTGAACTGTTACAAGTATGTTACCTTGAAAATAATTTTCATTTTTCAACATAGTCTTCACTATTATTTTGAAAACCCCCCCTGACCCGCTATGGTAATCTGTAATAGCTAAGACCCCCTGAGTGCCTGCGCTGTGGCGCTGCCATGCTGTCGCTAGCTCCACTATGGGGGAAGCCGGGGTTAGCGTAGTGGGGTCGCTGGCTTCTCCAGCATTAGATACCGCCCAGCACTTCCCGACGTAACACGTGAAAACGCCGAACTACCTCCCGTCTACGATACAATACACTTACCCAAATTCCAGGAGATTTCAGGGGACCGGGATTTCTCACGATTCGGCGGATGTACGGCCGAGGAAGAAGTCTCAGTATAAATCGAATCTGTATTCTTTAAAGCACGCCCTTATATTTATTGGCCATCAGTCTCTCTTCAGGTTGGTCCTCATGCGAGACGGAGATGAGCAAGCCATTAAGTAAATGTACCACCCAGAATACCACCGTTTAAAAATCTCAGAGCTCTAGGTGACGAGAATGTACTGTCTGCCTTGGAGAAAACTGCCGGTTCTACTACGTATTATGCTATTGCCCTATATTCATCGACGCGGAATCGGAAGGCTACGATTCGGTAGATTGGCCAGTACGACATAGCCATTTCAAGGGAATGGACTACGGAAGAATACGCAGCGCCAAGTGCCGGGTGCATCTTCGTGGTTCCGCCGAGAGAGGGCAAGGCCTCGGCCAACACCTCATTTTGGATTAGAAGGCTATATGAAACCCGAAGTATAATTGTTACAACGTAGCGCCCCGTGAGATGCCGTATATCTAGATCTCACCCAACTCTAGCATGGTAATCTAGAGTATGAAGTTTCCCGTCATTGAGAGATACTTACCCGCTATCTTTAACCAAACGGCGAGGATCGCTGACTGTCAAACACGATGAGGTCAATGTTTTAAACGTATTCTGGCAACCGGCCATGAGCAGTTGGTTTGACATTGCATCCTATTTAGTTGGATTACACATTACGATTTGCCAAATCGGCTCTATCCGCCACTGATATTTGTAGTTGTAGCAACTTATGCGACGGCGCCCCATACTAGCGATGAATGTGATGAGATGCTCTACTATTGGGCATCACGTTTCCCAATAGTAAGCTTCAATATGGGAAGGTTCACGCCACGGGCTTGACATTTGCCACAACCCTTAATCCTCCTCCATTCCAACCGGCGCTTGCGCTAGCCTATATTAACGACGTGAAGCTTTCCACGCCTCATACGCGCTGAGCTTGCCGATGGGTTTTGGAGTTGTGCTGAATAGGTCCGGGTTCTCCAGTACGAACTCCTTTAGCTCCGCCATCCTCTGCGCCGCGACTTCTTTCCTGTACAACTCGTGTTCTGCATCTTCCTTGTCCTCAGTCACAAGTTGTTGGAACAGTTCTACCTCTCCGATAGTATGTAGAAAGGTGGACTCCTCAGGCCCAGCTGCACTAGCATCAGCCTCGGTAACCTCGTCCATTACGACTGTCATTTTCGCCGAGGGAGTCGCGCCGTTGGCCAGCTGCGTCACTTCCCATGATTGCCGTCGGGTTTGGAGGTCTACGGTTACTTGTAGATCCTCTAGCTTCGTCTTCATCTCTGAGGCTCGCAGTATTTCAGCCGAGACATTCTCTTTCCCATCGAATTCGACGAATTGGGAATTGTTGAAGTGGCCTCCGACTCGCAATTTCGCGTTCCATTGTGCCTTATCACTGCCCAAAAATGAGAGGTAAGTAACTCATTCGATAATGGGGGGATTTGAGAAGTCATAAGACTCATCGGAAACCTTTCTATCTAAACCGCACAGAAAATCGAATGTGGAATACTGACCTATGATCCATAGCGGGAAGTTTTGCACAGTCGCCAGAAACGCCACCACTGGGGTAGTTCTCGAGTTGGAAGGGACTGTGCGGCAAGACGGAAACCTGGCGCTGCCGCACCCAGAGGCCCCGCAGCCGGCAAAGTTCATCATCATGTGTGTCGTAGTAGATGTCGCGAATGAGCTGTCCGGGAAGTCTGAGGACGGTGAATGGCCAGGCTTCAAGTTTGCCGTATGCCTCGCGAGATTGGGTTTGCGGTTTCGCGGGGTTGTTATTTAAGAACAGAGACGCAAACTTGGGGCCTGGGTTAAACTTGCGTTCGACTTCCACATTCGATACAATGCGTCTGAGCTGCGGTGCAGCAAATTTTAACCCCTTCGGATACATTTCGACCTTGATTCGGAGAGAGGTGGAGAGAGTATGGGTCGTACGCGACGAGATAATTTGCTTGAAGAAGGTAATTAATGAATGTCACTCTAAGTTTAGGGTCTGCAACTATCGACTTTTGTATCGAAAGTACCCAAGGTATCACTCATGCTAGGCAGGTGCTCAATTATATAGATTACGAGGGCAATAGATCGATGCGACCCGCGCATACAAGAGGTATTGGCAATCACACAATGCACCGAGGGCGTTGAAGCGCTACCTACCTGCCCGCTATTATTGTTGTTACACACATTGTCACAAGTCAGGAATTAACTTGATTGGACAGTTTAGCGCGCACCATATCGCGTACTTGAGCAGCCTAGATATCAATTTTTTTTTTTTGGAAGTTTTGCATTGTGGCCCATCATCCATCTCCTGAAGTTCCGATACTGATACCCCGTAGCTTGCAAACCACCATTGTGCAGTTGCGGAACTCGCGTAGATCGGTATCGCGAAGCTATAAGAGGGTTGTCGAGATACAATAGAAAAGTCACGAGAAGATCAGCTAGACGTAATCAATAAGCTTCAGTTTAACTATCGAGATTTATTTCATGAAACCACTCGCAAGACATCTTGCATTGTTCGAAAAATCAACGGAAAGATTAAAACCGGATGTGATATGTGGCTGGGACACATGTCCAAGCCCGGCGGGTGGTTCATCCTACGACGACGACCAAGCCGAGACGATTAGTTTCAATCTGGTCGTCAACCATGATCTTGGAGAAAAGAAGTGCACCAAGCCACAAGTCGCGTATGCCATACCACTCTTCACCACTCCATAGCCTTATCAGAAGATCCGCAGCCTCCCACTTCGAACGCATCTCCGAGGACATCTTTCGTCCACTCGTACATGCCCCCTCGCTTTCTGAATGCGTCTCGGTCCCAATAAATTTCGCTCAGTGCCTCCTGAACTCCGACTTCGAGGATTGATCGTGATTGTTTCTCAACCCCGGCACCTTTGTCTAGGAAACAGAGATATTCGTCAAGGATAAGGTAACTCGATGCCATGAGAGAGTTGGGTTCGGGCACGAAAGATTTGAGATGCTGATGCTTATCGCAGAACTCCTTGAACTGTTCGTCTGAGATGAGTAGCGTTCTGGCGTTCCGTTTTCGCTTGCTCAAGTAGACGTCCTCATCCTTGGCGTCGTTCTCTCCCTCCACATACAAGACTTGGAATACTTTCCACCGGAAGGGATTCAAATCCGCTACCATGCTCACCACTAGAACAATCGGTGTTAGCTATCGCCGTCTTGAGTATCGTTTGCAAGAATGCCAGAAGCTTTGAGGCGCGGCTCTCATCGGAATGGAAAGTCTATGCTCTAGAAATCGCCACAGTAGGAAGAAAATAGTCTCAAGAAATACTTACTATCTTCCTCCCAGTTATGGGTGCATACCACGGTATTAAGCTTGAACTTGATTCCCAACTCCCGGCACCAGTCGCGAATATTAAACAGCTGCTTGACGTTGTTGCCAGTACCGCGGCCGATGGCAATATTAGTTGCTTCGTTAAAGCTGTCGCAACTCACGCCCAGGACGTCGACCCATTTGCCATTCTCTTCCATCCATTTCTTGGTCACCTTCGTTCCGTTGGTGATGATACTGACGCTTTCAAGACCGAGCTCCGTTTTGCAGAAGCGACAGAGCATTGCTAGTTTATAGGGATAGAGGAACGGCTCGCCTCCGGCAAAGTTGATCTTGCGCATACCGGCTTTCTTGAGTAGTCGTAGTCCGTGCTTCATTTCGTCCTCGGATGCAATGTGAGAGGACTTCTCCGTGTGAAAGCAAAACCCACACTCCTTATTACACTTTCTAGTAAAGTGGTAATTGACCGAGATTGGCGCGATGACTTCGTTCTTGTGTTGCTTTCGATAGGCTAGGTAACCTCCGGCAAGGATGGCGCAAAGTACAGCCACGCCAAGGGCCAAGCTTGACTGCATGAAATAGAGCAGCATTGTTGAGAGTATGCTCATCCGCGTGGTGTTGGTCATAAAAATTAGGGATGAGGGCGGATGGTAAGTCTAATTGTGAAGGAAATATGGCCTTCCATTGCCGTCTTATATACTTTAATTACTATAATACCTAGCAACTAAATCACTGTGCAAGTGATTGATAACTGTTTAGGGAAAACAAACGGGAAGGTGCGTCTAGTAATGCATAGCAAAGAAAAAACAAACTCGTACTACCTCGGTTTCGTAAAGAGGCACCACAGTTCTAAAGCTTCTGCTCTATTCTACCTCCGCTTCCATTGCCGCCGTACCCGGCATCTGGTATATTGGTGTTTCATGTCTCAGTGATTGGAAACGATGAAGCTGCAATCTATTTTCTCTGGTGGAAGCAGTAGGGCGGTTAAGGGTACTAATTATCTTTCTCAACTTTTATTTGCCCAATAACCATACTCCCGGCTTTCAATCTTTCTCAGATATTATTGCTCACGCTGAGAACTGTTATGGATGTTACAATTTCAGGAAATACAATTAGAGGAGAGCTTTTTTATCATTGCGGCCATTCGAAAGGAACATTCCCGTGTGTAGTTACTATTCTTTAGTTTCTTATAGTACAAGGAGAGTTGATTGTGCCGATAGCAACTTGTGAGTGTAAGAACTTTCTAGCTGTTGTAAAACAGCTACAAACAACAAACATGAGACAGCTTCCTTCTTGGCTTGACGAAAGCATTCGAAAAATGAGGATATTTATCTTACTCTTCTATGATCTCACTAAACTATAAGAAGCGCTCTCGATGCCTTTTGGTTTCATTTGAATGTGGTCCATAATTTCTTAGCAAATCATGATGGAGGGAACTATGCATTCAGACGGGCAACTCATCATTTTTGTCCTCGGATCTCCGGGAAGTGGTAAGGGGACACTTTGCAGACTTGTCACTGAGAGGCTTGGGTCGTCTCATCACCGTTATCGTCATCTCTCAGTGGGGGACTATCTGCGCGAGCTTTCCCACCCCGGAACGCCCAGTAGAGGGAACGGCGCCGAACACAAAATTATCCATGACCACTTGCGAGACAACAAGCTACTCCCTGCCGATATACTAATTCCAATCCTCAAGCGTAAGATCGACTCCACGCCTAACGAGAAGAGTACCTTGACTACATGGTTGATCGACGGTTTCCCACGGAACATGGAGACTGCGCTGGCATTCGAGGAGAAGGTAGATATGAAGAGGTGTCTAGGCCCCGGGGATCCAAAATACTAACTCATCGTTCACTAGATCGGTAAGCCGCTGAAAGTCATTACTCTAGAATGTGGGCGCGCTGTTGCGGAGGAAAGATTCTTGAGCCGGGGGAGAGAGAAGATCGACGATGAGAAACGTTTTGATAAACGGCACAGCGAATACGTTGAGAATATGAAAGCGATTCGCAATCACTTTGCGAGCATTATGGAATCTGTAAGTATGCCCTTTAACTCCGTCTTTGATGAACATGTACTTCCTGACTCACTTATATTCGTAGGTGCCCGCGGACGGCAACGTAGAACAGTGCCTAAAAGAGTTCATGGCTGTTTTGCCCCCAACTTGCAGCGACTAAATAGAACGCTAAACATCGTGAAGGACGTTGAGGCGATGAATGCCAAGGATCTGGGGATACACAGTCGAGAATGACTATTGATAGATCACAAATAGCTTTACAGAGAAGATGACTTGTTACACTTGAGTGCCCTCCATTCTGACTGATAGTCCCCAATTTTAGGGCTGGGGATGCCGCGTGTCGAAAAGAGCTTTCGACGCGTTGTAATATACCAGCAAACTGGTTGACAGCGGTAATATGCAGGCTTGCATATGATAAACTGTTGTGTTACACGTAAACAACGAAAGATCAGCCACCGAAATTTAAGTTGATCCCTGTCTAACACTTCACCTTCGCGTTAAATGGTACATTGGGCATGAGATGATACTAGACTTCCTATGTAGCTCGTTTTCAACCAGCATCCACAATGCCTACGTCTAGTAATTCCCCGACTATCCCTGGCAATTATTACGGTGGCCCTAAAAGTCAACCAAATAGAACCACCAATCCTGGAGCATTATGACGGGAGTGAGGGGGCAATGGAAATCACGCCCGCGGCCGTGGTTCGTCGAAAAGATCTACCGGGTTGGAAAATTTGGAGAGCGTGGAGTCGAGATTGGCATGATTGAGGTAATTATGTAGAAAATGATTTCAGACCTTTGACGCTTGGCTTCTTCGTCAAAGGCTTAAAAGTGGACTTGGTTGGCATCAACACAAATAGCACCCAATGACCTTAGGATGTGCCAACAGTTGGGTGTGCGCGCTTCTCAAAAGTATTGGCCCGAAGGGCCTGCAAACAGGGGGTGGCGGGTTGCAGTTGACTCGTCACCCTATATCAAAATCCCTCTCAAGTACTTAATGTAAAGATAGATAATGGGAGTAATTAACTTGTGAAACGGATATCTTCTAGAAGCCGCATTGCTATCTGTTGTCTGCTGAAGCCGACGAGAGTTCCAGGTTCCTCCATTTTGAAAATTTGTTCTATTATTCATGACGTTATTCGAGATGTAAGTAGGTAAATAGGCCTGCGTCAAAACCCAACCCAATACGAAGCCAAAGTATTGGTCAGCGGAAAACCGTTATGTTTGTTACCCTTCTAAACAACAACGCGCCGCGTCCGAATGTCACAAATATTGATAGGTAGTCCTTATGACACTCAGCCTTCTCCTTCACAAATGACGCGAACTCCTTTTATTTTCTGAAATGTCCTCAGCTCTTTGCGCCGCTTCTATCACCTAACGATCCACGAGATTTCCCATAATGTGCCTCACAAACTCGGGAGAAAGAGCAGGCAGAAAAAAGGGAAATAAAAAGAAAGCGGGAACCAATAACTTCCCAAGGGAAGCACCAACCCCTTTCCCACGCCCCAGAACAACTAATACCCCATTACCCCAGAAAAGGCGTAAAAATGCATGTTGTCCTTCAGCAAGAAGGTTAGCCTGTGTATCCCCCAAAGATCCATGTGCTTTTTATCATCTCTGACACGGCGGTTATTGTAGCCATGGTGAAGGAACCTCCGCTTCAGCTCTCCCGAAGGTGCGCGTTGGCCATGCCAGCCCTAACGCTAGCTTCAAGAGCTACACAGTATCAGACCCCGGCGATAGTGGGTACCCAGACAGAGGCCGCAAGGATAAGCTCTACCGGCAAGGGAGAGAAAGGAGTCAGAGGAGATTGGAAAGACACGAAAGAGGGGGAGGGAAAGGGAAAGCTATTGCCCCTGACGGAGACGGTGAGAATGATACCGAAGACGAGCATGGTAATAATGTTTACTAGCGGTCGAGTAGGAGCAGACCATAGGCGTTACTCTATGAATTTGAGGGCTTCCGTATTCACATAGGCTTCTAGCCGCGATATTCCTAACTATATATAAGCCCGTACTATAAATAAATAAATAATCAGAGGCAGGGTAGAGGCTACCTCCTAGTGATTAGCTAAATAGCCGGAAGAGTTGGAAGTTGTGTAGATATAAAGAAGTACGCTATAAGGATTGTGGTAGAACTTGGTGCAAGGAGAATTCGAAGTCGTTTTGATACTGTCGCGAGGTTACGCTCGTTAGTTCTAGGTACTAAAAGGCCAAGATGACCTCCCTGTTCACTTCACCTTCGTAACCCATACTAAATATACTAAGTACTAATATATAAGGCTGACTTGTAACACTAATATTAAAATTCTAACTAGAAGGGAACATGCAGTTAGATGGTGCAAATTAACGTGTGACCCAGGGGAAATTAACTATATGGTTGAACCGGCCACTTTTGTAATTATCACTTATTCCAAAGCTGTGTCAAATTTGCATCGCGCGAGGATGAGTTCGTCATTGGCCCACAACCCATAATCACCCACTCCATAGTCTACTCAATGCATCATAACACAGGTTTGAGCTAGAGCACGCTCTTACGATGAATATTAGTGAAACATGTCTAAGATTGGCGTGGCTGAGATGATCGCAAAGAAAATGGTTTCGGAGTTTTGGGGCTTAGCTTCCTCTTCAAAGACTTAGAAGCGAACTTCGTTGGAATCAACACAATAGACACTCTATAGCCTTAGTATATGAGCTCACCAACCCATAAGGCCTAGACTCCCCACTAGATTTAACTTAAGTAATAGGAAGCGGCTAACGGAAAAGAGAGCCGTAGATACCGCGCCTAGATAGCGCCGTTACCGAATAAAATCAGGTAGGACACTGTAGGTATTACTTAGAATTGCTAGAAGACTATAATTCAGCCCACGGAACGGGTGGGTGGTTGGGTTGCGGTTAACTTGCCACCCTGGATCAAGTTCCTCTTAGTACCTACCACCCGATGAAGTTGACCAGAGTCGTTACGTTGTTCGGGATGTAGCCAACTAAGGCACAATCCAGCAGAGATAGGATTGGTCTTTATCCCTGCATCAAAACACAACCTTATATATACCAAGCCAATAAATTGGAAGGGATAGGGGTCAGCTGGTACTCCTTAGGCTATTCTTAAAGGTTTGTTGTTGCTATATAGGGATGGATGTATTGGCCGACAGAAAATCTGTGTTTGTAATGGCTCACGTAATATTTAGCCCTCAACAGGTCCTAATGTCACGAACATTTATATTTTCTATGGCACCCACCCTCTAGCGACCGAAACGACATGGACCCTCCTTTTATTACCCGAAGAGTCCTCAGCTATCTGAGCTATTTCACTGACATAGGATCCACGAGATTTTTCATAATGTGCCTCACAGACTCGAGAACAGGCGGGAAAAGGGGCAAAGGAAAGAAAGAGGGAAACGGCCCCTTCCCAAGACCAGCACCGCCCCATTTAGTGCGCCCATCCATAGCCAATATTCCATCGCCACGAAGGTTAGCCTACGTATCCCTACAAGATCTATATGCTTTTATCATCTCTGACAAACTACTTATTGCAGCTATGGCGAAAGAACCTCTACTTTGGCTCCCCCGAAGGTGCGCGTTGGTTGGGCCAGTCCTAATAACAGCGTCAGCAGCCACACAATATCAGAGTTCAGTGATAGTGGCTATCCACCCAGAGGTCCGAAAGATAAGATTTACCAGGGAAGGGAGAAAATGCGGAGAAGGAGGGAGAGGAGATTGCAAAGACAAGGGTGAAAGTATGTCACATGAAAATATAACCAAGCATCTAGGGTGGTTATATTCCTAGGTTTTAGCTATAGAATGGGCCTCGGCGGACCTAGAGGGTCAGGAATTCAGTTGATTTCCTCATTGGCCCTTATACTATAACCTACCNTTTTTCCAACCGTGACCTAGCTATCAACTCCGGGACTAATCTTTTTGATATGGTAAGGGAATGGGAAAGTCATTGTCCTTGACGGAGATGGCGAGAACAATACCGAGGATAAGGATGACAACGAGGTTTACGAGTGGCCGCGTATGAGCAGGTTATGGGCTTTATTTCAGGAACCCAAGGGCCGCCGTGTTCACGTGGGTTTCTAGCTGCCATATCCCCGGTTATATATAGGTCCATACATTGAACAAATACTCTACTTGGTAAATGGTATTTGATTTGCAAGGGCTTTTCAATCAATTAAAGAACATATCCACAGGACGATAATACCATAGAAATGTTAGTGTTGGTATAGAAACGGTGGCTGGGTCGATTAATAACTTCTCATTAGAGTCTAGGTCGGTTATATTATCCGTCTTGTTTTATGAATGGCCACTGCACCCCAAGAGATATATACATAACAAGCTGGTCGCTGTTCTCATACATTTGCAGGGATTTATGACTCGGAATTGACTAGCACCGTTTCCTTTATTGTTTCGCTGCGAAGTTTAATAGATAACTGGAAGCAGAGTAAAGGGCTACACTTACACGAGGAAAAATACTGAGAATTTAAATACCTTCCAGTAATCAGCTAAATAGCCGGAAGAGTTAAAAGTCTTATAGATATAAATGGGACATATGCTATGAGTACTGGTTACCTGACCTATGACATTACTTCGTAGTGGAATTCGGTGAAATGAAATGTCAGGACCTGCACGTCCTTAGTAAGAGGCACACCATACTGTGTATGACTCGGTCTCCCTCCATCACAGATATATATACCTTTCTTCTCTTCTTCAAGCTTTAGTCTTGTACCAAGACTAGAATAAACCTACTATATGACCAACACCAACTCACCATTTGTATTGTACCTAACCTTGAGACTTCCACTACCCTTACAGGAAAATTCGAAACCGGTCCCATACTGTCGCGACGTTACAGTAGTTATTTCTAAGCACTAAAAGGCCAACTTAACCCTCCGGTTCTCTCCGCCTCGGTAATGTATACTAATTATACGTTATACATACAGCTACCAATATAGGTAAAGCTAACTTGTAGCACCAATGTCAAAAGTTTTAACTAGAAAAACATGCAGTTACATAGTGTAAATTAACATATGCTATAAATAAAATTAATTAGTACGAGGGCAAACCCATGACCGTTGTATCGTTTATTCTAACGTGAGTTGTGTCAAATTTGCATCGCGCGAGGACTAGTGTGTCGTTGGCCCACAACCCATAGTCACCTAACACACAGTCCAATCAATGCAGCATAAGATGTTCATGGTCAACAGGTCCCATAGCTCAGTTGGTTAGAGCGTCGTACTAATATTATGACTAAATCGTAACATTGGTAATGCGAAGGCCGTGAGTTCAAGCCTCACTGGGACCAGCAATATCGGTTTTTTTTTTTCGAATTTCTTTTTATCATTTTCCAACTTGGACGTACAAAGGAAGTCCTTGGAATATCGGGGTTTAACAATCCGGAAATTAAATCTATTGTGATTAGTAATTATTACTCACGACTCATTAGCGCATCGATTCAATTTGTTATCGTAGCGCTTATATTATAAGTTCCGGGAGATTAATATTATCTTCATGGGCCTAGGCACCTTTTGCTAGAATTAAATAATTTGCTGATGGGTATAGTAGACTTGATATGTTTAGGATTTATTAATGAAAGGGCTCTGTTCCGGATTGCAGCCGGATTTCATTTACTTAATCATTCTTTCAAGGCTTATGGTTTTCCTTGCATCTTAGCCACATATGACTTGACTGAAATCCTCATGATATACGAGCCTCTAATGATAACCTTCGTACAACTCATTTGGACCCCTGCGGCGGGCGTGTACCCGGTCCCTCATTACTGGTGAACAAGCATGGGGTAACAATTCAATTTGCTTCTAAAGCCTCAATCCAGCCCTCCACTTCTATCTAGTCGGTCCTTAATCTACCGAATTCTTATTTGCTATCTCCCGGTCTCTCCTCATCTCCGTGGTGTCTCCCAAGACAACGACAGGCACTCGAATGCGGTCAAGGAACTCGTCATCAGCGGCAACCTTTACCGCATTCTCCGGCCCCCGCATGAAACCGAAAAAGGTCCGGAACGTGGCCGCATCCCTAAATGTGAGCTCAGCCGTGGCATCGTAGTCAAAATCATCTTGGGTGCCGATGAGCACTGTTGCTGGAGTGGTCGGGTTGCGCGCCGTGTTGCTATCGGCTTACTTATCAGATCGATGAATAGAGCATCCAGTGTGAGAGAATAGGAACAAAGAGGACTCACTCCGAGACAAACGAACAAAATAGGGGAAATGACTTAATTAGAATACCGTTAGGTACCTAGATACGCCACTTACGCACCAAAGACTCCTTGCAGCACAACAGGTCCAACCTACTTACATCTTGCAACCAACGGCAGTGAGTAGATAACTCTTACCAACCAGCCATTACATCTCCAGCCACTAATGGCACAGTTTTTCTTGCTATAGCTACGCCTCCCGCTTGGTCGTGCTGACTGTGGATGCACTGCCATCAAGATTGCGGCAACTAACATGTTCAACAAGCTGAGTATATCCTTGTCTAGTAATATTGAGTCGGCGTTTGGGTGAGGCCAGAGTTATAACAAGTGTATTAAATTAAAACATTAAGTTATGTTGGCGGATGCGTGGTTGCTCAACTACATATGGAGGATGGAGGGACGATGAGCTACTTAGCTTTCTGGCTGTGCCACAGTTTACCTCCTCAACTGAACTTAGCGAGTACATATCGAATGGCATCACGTTGGATAACGGAACAGAAATTTCCAGGCGGGGCTGCTAAGGTGCAGCCTCCAGCAAACCGCAGGCCCAATAATCAGGACTCTACTGTAACGAGATCATCCTACGTGCCACTATATTAGATTAGATATGTGCTAATACCTTCTAATACCTAGGCGTGCGCTTCAATCAATAGTCAGTCTGCTTTACTTTTGCTATACCCTCATTTTTAACATCGGACACCAAGTCAAACGAAAGTGAACTACTATATTGTACTGATTTACTACTCACTAAAGCCTGCCTTTCACTATCAGTTTGGTCGAATAACAGAAGACCCCAATGGTATTCAATAGAATCTCTAGCGAATAAGTCGTTATCCGATCAATCGAAAACTTGAGTAGTTATCCTTCAAATTTGAGTTGGAGGTGCATAAAACGCGCGTCTCTGAACGTTAGACACACAGCACGGGAAAGTACAAAACCCATCCAATTTGCCTTGGGGATTTGCGTAAACTGAAAGGGACGGGCATTGGGTTTCGTATTAAACGAGGCAACAATCACTTGCTGCGTCCCAATCTCTTAGGATGACAACTCAAACCCACTGCTTCGTCCCAAACTGCGACACACTGTTGCTCGCTAGAGTCAGTATTACTCTTTCAGGCAAAATTACAAGCTCCCGAGACATTTCAATTGCCTTCATGGGTGATATTTGCCTCTATAGGCGGCTGGGAGAGGAAAGGGAGTAATCTTGGGTGGTACTCACAAGGAACCACCATCGCCATTCTCGACACTGGATTTATCGATGAGAGCCAAGACATTCTTAGCTGCAACATCCACTGTGTTGGGTCCGGTAAAATGCGGTGCATAGCGCTGGAGACCCTCGATAAATTTCCCAAACCTCTGCTTTTGTGCATCGGTTGCTGCAGCCCAGATGATTAGCACGGATTCAACCACAGAGGCGTCGAAGCGCACTAGCTTACCAGAGTCCAACGATTGCGTGTCAACCATCCCGGGACAGATGCTCATGATGAGAACACCGTCCCTCGCGTATTGTGCGCTGAACTTGGCCACGATGGCGTTCAGGGCCGCCTTGCTAGCAGAACTGTTCGCAAAATCCAGTTAAATATTATCACCAATAGAGAGCTAAAGCGAAAGGAAAAAAGGGGAAAGGGATAAATCCGGGAATACGTACTACGTAGGCGACAACTCAAAGTCGTACTTGCGTTGTAGGTCGATATCGGCCGACGCGCTGCTAATCGCGATGATCTTCTTGGCCTTGCCCTTGAGGATGAGAGGCATGAGCAAGGTAAATAGATGGACGTTGCCGATCATGTTGGTCCTCATGGTGTGGGTAAAGGCCTCTTCAAAAACATTGGGATCCTTCGCCCTATTATTTTGGTAACAAGTATCAGTCTCTGCTGTCAATGACATGCCCATTCGGTGACTTACAGCTCTCCGATATTCGCGAACGCCTCGGCCGGTGACATGGCACCCGCATTCGCAATGATGTAATCGAGACTCCCTCCCGTAATCTTCTCAGTCTCTTTGGAAGCTCTCTGTATTATGGTTAGGATCCATGAATACGGAAAGAAAAGAATTCTAGACAGTGTTCCGCACTAGTAGAGAGTCGTAATTGGCCACGTCCCCCTGCAATATGTGGACATTGCGCCGCGCTCCCAACTCCTTGGAGATCTTCTCCTCAGTGGCCGTCTTGTTACGAGCGATTCCGACGACGGTGTTCTCGGGGTTGCTAGACAGGTTTGAGAGGAAGCCGTACTATTTGGCGAATTAGACAGACGAGCCAAACCGGCTAATGGGTGAGGGAGGTGCGGGATCCGATTTACTTACACCAAGGCCTTTTGAGACTCCTGTGATCAGATATGTCGCCATTTTGGACGATGCAAGTGCAAGTAGACTAAGTATAACGCTTAGGAAGATAAAAATCAAGTTTAAGTGTGACTTTTGTAGAAACTCGGTTGATACTGGGAGACTTACAAGACCCTATATATAATTATCTGTCCTCCAACGGGGTCTGATATTGTCACCGCCCAAGACCCCGCGGAGTCCACAAGAAGACGGTATTCATTCAGTTTGATTTATAATCCTGATTTATAATATTTACTCGTTTCCCTTTAGTTATGAGAGCGTAAGTTTAGATATCTTGTTGGTTCAGGAGGTTGACAACCCTCAACGGGTGGACCAACAGGGGATTGCAGTCCGACACCAACGAAGCTAGTTATACCCAGATAAGGTTAGCTCGGGAATACTTGCCAGAAATCTGATACAGACGCTCACTTGCATGATAACCGTACGTAGTTAAGCAGAGGACAAAGTCCGGAACCACCCTAACAGATGGTAAAGTACATATAGTTTTTTTCGTATTAACCCTCGTAAGCCAGGTACTTTTAGATAACGGTGAAGCAGGTTTTCAAGCGTCCGCACGGTACGAGAATCCCGGTTACGAATACTTAGTAGTGATAACCAAGGGATCTTGTGAATATATGCCTAGATTGCGTGTCTCTGTGTTTCCCCTTATCCTTAGATTAGGTGTCTAGTGAAGGGCCATGGCGCCCCCTTATGCGCTAGTCTGCCCTCGAGCTTTCTCTCAGAAGAACCTATTGTTCAAACAAAAGCTGGCATTACTTTACAACTGCTGATGAGAGCATTCAACTTTTTGATATAATCAAACTTCAAGCCTTCATGGTCAGCTAGATCGCTCTGGGCCCAGCTGGCCTTTACCAGCATTTCGACTTGGGCAAGCGGTGCCGCTTGGCTTCGACCCTGCGTTCTAGAAACTAGGTCGAGAAATACGGCTCTCTGCTCCTCGCCCTGAGCTTCGCATCCCAGTACAAAGAGGGGGAACTGTCGATCGCAGTATTCAAGGGCCGGGAATATGGTAAACGCTTTTTCGATGTGCTGCGCCGTCTTATCAACTAGTTCTGGTAGCAGGTCGCTGGTGGCGCGCCCCAGGTATACTAACAAGGCGAGAGTAAAGAGCTCCGTGACGAGCTGTGTGTTTGTATCCCCGTCGTGGCTTACATTTGGGAGCAAAGTTTGCCTGATTTTAAATTCCAGGACGCGGAGGTACTTCAAGTAGTCCGCTTGTTCTTCTATAGACTTTTGCCCAGAGCGCTTTGTGGACACAACACCGTAGGTCTCTTCTAGCAAATTTACAGCTTTCAGATGGTCTGGTCGCGCGTAAAGTCCCTAGGCCAGCTTTTAGCGAGGCATTCTGTATCGGAAAAGACGTAAATACATACAGCAACGCAGAAGTTTCCGGTTGGATGGTCAGTATTATCCCTGGACCAGTGGGCAACCGAGAAGTATCCTAGGGATTCGTGATAAGAAGCCCAGTCAGCCAGGATTTGAAAGTCGCTGTTCCTATCTGCCGAGCTCAGTGACTCTGCGATAATGATGTACTTAACACCGCGGATATACTCTGTCCACTCGTCCGAAGTGCACGTCTGCCGAATGGAGATTAATATGAGCAACTAAGGCTTGATTTTAGTGAGAGGTCAGTAGCTAAGTACTTACCTGAATTGAACATAGGATCATAGTAGCACCTATATGCCGCACGCCTTCCTTAGCCCCGATAAGGCTTCTCGATGCTAATTTCAGAGCTTGTACAGCGGAGATTTTAAGTTCTACTACTCGCGCTTGGTGTCCGTAGCAATGAAGTGATGAGAATGCAAGTAGAGACCTCAGAATAGCGGTAGCGGATGGACTATCGTCAGCCAATGCCATACGCATGAGCATTCCGCTGACATATCCCGAGTCATAGCCAAACGTGGCGAGAAATCGCGAGGCGTGGTGTTGAACTGCAAATAGAAATTATTTCTCAGTGCTTGTAAATAACGATAGGATTTTCAACTTACAGTATTGTAATAGATTTAATTCTGTACCGGCTAGGTTGAACTTTTGAAACACGCTTGGGGAGGGGGGTATCCTTGGTACGCACTGGGCTTGCTGGCTCGACCTTTCAGCTAGGAGATAGTGATACAATTGAATATCCCGGAATGACTGCGATCCGTCAAGTTAGCGATCACTAGCTGGCTTACTCTCGGTACGAAGCTAGCAGACAGCTTAATAGAAGCAAGTTGGAGAGTAGCGGATCACGCTCTTCTTCCAATTTTTGAAGGACTAAGACCAATAGCCACAGTCCACTCACCACATTTACGAGGTGAAACTTCGACCCCGAAACCATCCTCTTTCTGCGAGGAGGCGAATCGCCAACAACCCAGCGCCTGCCGTCGGCCCTCTTTGGCCACGACAAACGCAATCCATATCCCTCACACGGCAGCTTTGAGCGAGAACAGCGCTCACAGACCGGAGTAGTTCGGTCACAGAAGACCTTCCGCCCTGTGAAGAGTTAGTTGTAAAGGGAACTTAGGCGTTGGACGGCAGGGCTGGAACACCCCCACATACCTACCTCTACAAGTCCAGCAAGCTTTATCAGTCATATCTTCTGACACCAAGCAGATAGTTACTATTTACAGTCGATTCAACATTTATTATATCGAAAACAAATTTCATGCACCTGTCCCAATATATAAACTAACCAAGACACGAAGAGAATGAATTAGTATATCCTAGGTAGTCAGCTTGACTTTAATTGCATTCCATTTCGTGCGTTCAGGTAAGATTAACGGTCTATGCTGAAGACTTCGTCTTGCGTAATCTGTAATTGCCTGAACATTCGAAAAGCATCAACTTCTACGCTATTCAAGAAGTAGAAATATCGATACCGGGGCGCTACTCCCCAATTGGAACTCTCTTACCCCTTTCGCATTAAGAAATGACACTATTCCACAAAGGGTTAGCAAGGGTACTTTTGTTGATAAATGGAACGTGCAGGGACCCGTCTAAGCCACAATTCCACTTTTGTTGCCTTCGTTGTCCCACCTGGCGCCACAGTTATTTACCTAGGTTAAGTACTTTGGGTGTTGGGCTCAGCCCGAAAGTCTTCATACTAAACACTTCTTCATTCAACTGTTAAATTATCATAGGGGGCCTTGCCTAAGATAGACTTATTTACGATTGCTTTATGATTGCCATTTTTGACGCTAGATGCTCAACATATTCTATCTACAGGCTATGCAAAGTGCCAAGTGAGTCTTGGGCAGTCCGTGCTGAGTACTGCCGAAACTATTGCAGCCAAACACATTTTGCGCGAGCCTCCTGATAGACGTATAACCTTCAAGGTTGAGTTTAATCTAACCCGGGCACCTACGTAGCACCTGGCGATGGTAGATCATCGATCATCGAGTTAAGTGCTCATTCGCCTCTTGCCATGAAGCATCAACTACCGCCACGTACATTTGGACAGCATACGATTGAGCTTACGTAACACACCGCCAATTCCGGGCGCAACAGCTTCCAAATCCAAGTTATATTTAGCCTAGCGTAATGTCACACTAGTCGGATGACACAATTGCCGTCCTTCTATTACAGGGATAGGATGACAGGTAAGGTATGGACGTGGTCATCGTATCTCTTTTCGCCCCTGAATAATACATATTCCTGTATTCGTAAATATCACTACCACTTGGGAGCATAGTAAATATCACAAAATAAATTAATTACACGGTTCCTAACCATCATACATACTATCGGCCTGTCTATATCTTTCTAAGTCTTGGCTCTTCGAGGAGACATCATAACTAAAATTTGCTCCCACCTGTATTCTAGACCATCTCTCTCCTTGGGTGAGAGCATCTAATTAAAGTCTACGTTCTAGTAGTGACTGAGAAATCTATTCTATATCGATCCCCTTACTTGGCCAACTGTGACTATAAATCTCATCTCATCCTGAAGAGTCGATAGACGGATAGTGCACAGAGGGTTTATAGTGAGATTGAATAGGGTCATAACTTAGATTCTCCATCTCAATTCCCAACGAAGCTGTAGTATGAATCGAACTAGGCAAGTCCCCAAAGCTTGATAGCCGGGCGCGTGTTTCAACGAGACACTTATTAGAACTTTCTGGGGGCGTTTTGCTCTGACGACGGAGTAGCGGGCCAAGCGTTGGGATACAGGCGACTGTGATCCCCACAGCTATTTCGGCGTCGGTTAATATGTTGCCGTCGAATAAACAAAATGTAAAGTCATCTAGGTCGCAGTTGAGGATTTTGAGCACACGAGCGATGTTGATTGCCGAAATTCTGGGAAAGTCAGTAATGGAGTTCATATCACCTAGATTGTATACTCTCACTCACGCTAACCCAAGCCCAAAGGTGATAGTGATGGCGAGCTTTTTGTGTGTTCGTAGCTGAAGTCGCCACACTACCGGAAGGGGTAGTGCAAAAATAATAATATCCAAAGCTATGTTAAAGACTGCCACCACCACTTCTGCGGTAAGTTGATTACCACAGTAACCATACATAATTCTCGCATCCCAGTCGAATGTTGAGGGATAGCAAATAGTTAAACATATGATGAGTGTTCCGACAAAGAATGAGGAAACAATTGTAACGCTAGTCCATGCTGCCCATTGGAAATACCGGGACACGGAGAATATCTCTCTATATAAAAGTAGGATAGACAAACGAAATGAGGTGACTGCGGTGGACCAGAGGAATTGAGAAGCAAAGAAGGACTGCAGGTTTATTATTAGCAAAGCCCGTGCTCATATGTGGTGAAGACACAATAATAATGTGCGTTTTGAATACTAAAACTGACCTTATACGCGACCGCGAGCTGCGCTCGTGAGACTTGCCATATGTGCAGCCCAACACCACCATTCACAGTACCTATCAGAGTGCAGACGGTATGTGCGAGTAAACCGACCTGTTCGTAAGTGTAAGCGGATTTTCATACTCGTCTTCGAAGCTCACTCACCAGAGATAGGATACACAGATGGTCATGAAGACGGATTTTCCTGCCTACCAAATTGATGGCATAGAAGCGAAGAGCGATAACCAGAAGGGCGAGGAAATTTAATACAACGTATACAGTTATAATCTTGGTCTTAACGGCGCGGGGTTCAGGATCCATCGCGATTCGACCCGAACACACAGGTGTCTAGATTTGGAGAAATTGAGAAGTTAGGATAACTGCTCCTCCGATCATGATTGAGGGAGGTCACGTAGGCTATGACAGAAATATAGAACACATTTGACACCTAAGATTGGTGTCACGTTGCGGTGGCTCGGTTTATTGGCCACGGCTGCCACAAATTGAAGCTGGTCACGGTTTGTCTCAAGGTGCAAGCACTAACAATAGCAGTTTATTGGTCGGGAGCATAACTGGAGGCGTTATGGATGCGGGCTAGGCATCATTCGCGTTCTATATTGACACGACGAGCCCTGCCGCTGCTGCCGGAATCATAGCGCTGACATAATATTCATGTAGGGCATGCATTACGAACTTCGAAGATCACTTGACTTCAACCACTCTCCTCGGGCGGCCGAGGGTCATCATCCTTCCTTTGATGTAGGACTACAGCAAAGCTGAAGATCCCGTGTGGCTGTGTCTCGGGTGGGTATGACAAGTACTCGTCTGGACACCCAACAAGGCGGACCTAGGTAATGAATCTTACTGTGGCTTCTCTGGCGCTGCGTCAAGGTGTATTTGATTTTAAGAAACTGCATGTGAACCTGAAATACCAGGTGCTATTATCTTTTAATAAAACGTTAAAATAAGACGGAACTCTTTAGAGCCGTCATAGATCTTTTTATTTTGCTTCATTCCTGAGTTTGTTCTCTGTTCGTCGTAGTAAGAATTGGTCAACACTCTCCCGACACGATTCGCATCTATTATAACGGGAGTTGTAGTACACAACGGAACGTCAACTAGGGGAAATGACATCTATCTACTCCTGCAGTCGTTCTCATTCATCTTACTGTGACAGTGCCGGGGACCTTTTTATTCACTGAAGCTTGGACACTGAAGCTAACCCTTGTTATATACGAAGAGTATTGCCCCAAATGAAGAGTTCACAGTAGGTGGCCGGTTGATTTGGCGGCAATAGTACTCCCGTAAATGGTGTCACGAAATCGTATGCTTTCGATGCGATGGGGGAAAGGAGGGAGGTTAGGTCTCCTAGAGCCCTGACAAAACCAATCTCACCCCTCGTAGACTTCAACAATTGCGCGTCAGTATCTCGTTAATAATATTACCTAGCCTCATTTTTCTTATGTAGTAGCCTGGTCATACATCTTTTATATTGTCTAGTACCCTTTTACTGCTACCCTACCGCTTCGGTTGGTTAGAAAGAGCCCCTTATACCGGGTATCAACTGTTGTTCTTCATCAGTCTTTGGAGTAAGAATACAGCCGTATTACTGGCCTTCGCCTGTAGACGATCGTGGCCCCAATGATTAGTCTGGTAACCTCATCTCACGATAGTTGCTTATAGAAACAAAGCAACATCAGTAAGCGTAAGGTGTTAGGTAGTAGACTTTGGGTGTTCGACAATCAGTAGTATCTTATTTTTTGGTGCATATTTACGTTCAACATAGTTACGCATTAGAATCAACTTGCCGTACTTGGGAAGTAATTATGGCTCTAATGGATCTCGCACCATAAGGTACATTATCTAACATTACAGAAAGTAGATTTGCAATGTCCTGGGGAGGATTATTATCCAACGTCTATATCCGACCTTGCATAACGTGTTTCTAGATGGACATTGTCTCGTCCGGTCGAAGTGGGATATGCAAGCGTTTGATATGCACATTGTCACGTTGTATTCCTTTTGGAGAGTCCTATGGCCTCCCAAGCGCAGCACGCGCATCTTCCTTCAGTTTTTGCAGACGCTTGATTAGCTTCTTATTCTCTAGAGCCCTGGTTGCCGCTTTTTCACCAGCTTCTTTCTTTGATATACCGCTGCCATATCCAAGACTGAGATTGGTCTCGCCCAGGCCGTCGTAGTATGCTCCCACGGTGAACCATGGTAGGCCAGTGCTCTTGTCACGCTTCGGTTCACCCTCATCTCGATAAGAAATAGTGACTCCCTTTGTACCAATTACCTGGACCAAGACTGTTTTGGGGGTTATGTTATTCGTAGCAGGTCGTGTCACGTTAGCACTGTCAGAGCCTTGCGCACTATTAGTGTGCTTAGAATATATCTGAGCAACGGGCTTCCTGTACTCGTCACGGATCTCACGTTTGAGAGTGATGGCCCATATTGACTTGAGCCATGTGGCGACGCGCAGAAGGCCGTCAGTATCGCCCAGAATCGCCGCGGCCGCGTAGGCCTCTAGGAGGTCACCGAGAATTTTCTTCCTTTCTTTCTTTGATGCCGACGTGGCACCCTCATTCTGGGACTGCCTGCCTCCGGGCTGGAACTCAGCAGGCAGCCTAGCTCGTTTGTCAAGTTTGTATCGGAGGGTGAANTTCGGAGAGCGTCTCGTTCTTCACGAGTCGTTCACGAAGTTGCNGAGCACCGGCCGGCGGGCAGGTTGGGAAAGGTCTGGTAGATGAAGGCAGAGGAGATGAGATACAGATAGGCGTCGCCAATCCACTCGAGCCGTTCATAGTTCATTTCCTTAAGACCGCTCGCTACGCCAGAGTGCGTACGAGCTGCTTTCTCGAGGACGGGGTCCAACGCAGGGGGCAGCGGTGGTAGTACATCCGTATCGGGAGCGTCTTCAGGCGTCCATTTCGTGAGCAGAGCAGGATGAGGGATTGATAGCCCCGGCTGCGGGCCACTGTCTGAATGTCCCTGTTTGGCGTCCACTCTCTGGATCTTGTGTGGGTTGCCCTGTTCTTCATCCAGGCTCATGGTCTATCGATAGATGTTAGAGAGATGGTTTGCGCTTCAAGATGGTCGTTAGGTTCTTATACCTCATCTTGCGACAGTATATGTGCTGCTGGGAGAATCTGGGCATTATGTAGTTTCAGGGTTGAGAGTATATTTTCATATGAAGGCAAGTCGCTGTGTTTGCCCAGTCGCTCGAGGTCCTGCTTCAAAGACTGCGCAGCTTTCAGTAAATTGTCTGCATGCTCCAATGCTGACAAATAGTGGGACTGTGATGGAATGGCCGAAAGCTCGGTGAAAGAGCGTTTAGGCATTTTGACGTTGACTTTTATGTGAGATGGTTGCAACTCTCAACTCGGATGGCAATTATGTAGGTAGGTACTTAATTACGGTATGTTCAAGTACCCCTACTAATCGAAGTTCCCTAGGTTGGTACTGCCAAGAGGTACTGTAGCTTATCGGTCATAATGATCTACAGTAGGAGCAATTCTAGCACTAGTCCACTCTAGGTTTAGCTTGTCTCGAGCGCGGGCCACAACCGGGGTCCAGAGTCTGACTTCATCGTTCTCTTAACATTCGCGACAAATCGTCCACGATACCGATCTGAAGGACGCAATTATCGAGTCAACTATTCAGCCAAGATGGCAGCAGTCCCCCGCGCACGTCTACTAGACCTTATGAAGGTACCCAATACCAGCGGCCGCCGAACACAGCCTACTCAAAACTAACGCCCGGTCCAGGTCCAATGCCAGATCTTTTCCACTACATACAACCCCGAGGGAATACGAATGGGAAATAAAATTCTTCGACAGAGACTTCGAGGCCCATCTCTCGTAAAATACTACCCCCCAAGAGGGCCTACCATCAATACATTAGCAAAAGAATTCAGAAGTTTAGGGCTTGATACGGAGAATGAGAAAGAGGTACACCGACTAGAACACATAGAAGGGTAAGTCGTCTACCTCTTTTACACCCTGCACGCCTGATGCTAATCGTTTTACAGCCGGAAACAACGTGACAAGGGTGTACCAAAGAAGAAGCGGACTGCGACAGGTACGGCCCTCTCCCAAACCTCACGATCCATAGATACTAACAATCTCGTGAAGACAAGACCAAGGCCAAATAAGACTGGAGTTAACCACGACCCTATTACACCTGTACCATCGACATGTATAACTACGATATCCCAAAGAACAATTAGACAAGAATAGGGTGGATGCGAGAAGACGAAAATAAGAGCGCTCGCGACTTACTCTGGATCTCGAAAACTGCTCACTGCCCGTACATTGTAATCGCGAATGTCACGACTTTTCAATTCGGTGCAGTTCAATGCCCGAAACTTTAGAACACAAACGCGAAATCGAAATGGCTGATGGACGATGTGCCTGAGCCACCGATGACGGATATGTTCTAGAGGACGAGGCCCAAAGGATGGCGCGGTGAAGCTTTGCGATTGCTCGCCGAAAGACACAGTATAGGTGCCATATATCGAGAAATCCTCACATGAAATAGTAGGACGCAGTTCTCGGCATACCCCTTTCTAGAATGCGTCAAAAACAATAAAAAGGTGATCCACAAGTTCTTCAGACCGCTCATCAGTGAGCGATTCTTATTATTCGCGTCTCGGACCCCTTCCGGCCCTCACTCACTTCTGCATTATGATATCTATCGTAGACTAATACGAACATGTAGTTAAAATTGCACGCTACAGTTCGTGCTACTAGCACTCAAATTGAGGACCTTACGTTATTATTAAGCTCCGTATTATCGCACATCCGTGTCCATATCATGATTGACGCCTAATCTGCACTTGGTCCAGGAGAGGTTGATAGTAGTAGACTAGAAACTGAGGCGGCTCGAATCCTAAGCCGCAATGTGGGTAGCTTACGGCTCCAGGGAATTCTCTTGAGCCTCGTCATGCTCAAACCCTTAGCAGCGCCGCAATTAGATATAGTCTACACCATATCCCAGACTCGTCAAGAGTCCGGCATAGCATTAGGTGCTATACTTGCTCTGGCTCAGATGGCAACTAAAACCAGTGCAACATACTCTAACTATTCACGTAGGGGCAGGATGATGCACCGAATACATGTGCACATGTAAATGCTCAGGTAGGTGGGTGATACTAACAACACCTCTCTCGGAAGAAGCACACTACCGATCGTGCAAGATTTCTGAAGCCCTAAGGTGCACCTGCCGCTACTAGGTAGATAGGTAATGGTACTATAACGGTATAAGAATGTTTGTTATGCCGATAGATCCAACCTGCTTGCCATTGCGCTTTCCCACTCCAGATCCTCTAGTGTATACCTAAGCTACCCACCCAGGTTGGTAAGTCTTGGAAGTAAATACCTAAGGAGGGTGAAGCCCCTAGATATATGAATTATGTACCTACTTCCTAAGGTACGCCTCCCTATCCCACATGTAGGTAGGCAAGCAGGTGCCTGCCTACCCATCTCAGTTCGGCTCCCTTGGGCCTTTCTTTCTCACGCATCTGCCAGTATTTTTTTGCAGACACACCTCTTCTCCCTCTATTCAATCTCTTCCGCTTCCACCATCAACTTCGTCACGATCTCCTCTCCCTCCCTCTCTCCCACTTTCCCCTCCTCCCTTCTCATTTCTGCCCACATCATACCGGCACAGCAACAAACGCTCCCTCCCATCCTGCCCAGGTAGATGCCTGCTGCCCATTATATTTATCTCTCCACCTCTGACGGCTTGGTTCCGTTGCTAGGTATTGTCTAATACTTTCCATCTCTAGGTCATTTCAACCTATGCGATCTAGCAGGCGTCCGGGTATGCTACCTTAGCACTCCTACCCCGTCTATTACCTCTGCAATTTACCTCCGATCTTCGTCGGTTCTTAGGCACAATAGCCACTGCCACTTTCCTTAGATAGACACCCTCTTTTCATATCATCAACCACCTCCTACCTCAGGTCTCCGACAATCTCGGTACTCGGTCCCGAAATCATATCCCCCAAGCCACACAGGCATGCACACCTCACTTAAGCCTATGCTGTCTCTCCGGGCGCCTTCTCTGACTTGATCTCCTCTCACGTCGACCCAGAGCTGAACTTCCTTGCATCTGTGTATTGCCTTGAGCTCTAATCTGTGGGACTGGACTGCACCAACTAATTGTTCTAATCGTCATCTGTGGTGGAATATCATCCTCCATCTTTTCACTTCCATCCCAACTCCGTATCTCCATCATTTGGCCACTACTTGCCCCCCAGCCTCGTGTTTCTCACTCGCCATAGAATCTTATCTTTGCTATCCTGGCATCTCTTCCATTTGTCATTTTGTGCGAGGAACTGGAGGCGCCACTGAGATACACGATCACTCATTAACCACAGCTTCCGCAACGGTTTCTACGTTCAAGCTGAACAATACTCCGGTCCCAGCCAGAGCCAGCTAAAACAGCATGTCCGTGGTTCGTTCAACTGGGTCCCCAACTTTACGCCGTACTCCGGCATCCAAGGCCGCCCAGATGGATGAAAATATCAAGGTCGGCAAGGAGGATTTCTCTATTGCCGCTGTAAGTGACCAGCTCAAGTCTCTCCTCATTTTTGTAAGTGCAGTGATGTAGTCCTAGTTTGCTATCGACCTTGTCTGTGCCAATAGCGTTTTGCAAGATTGTTCTTTACGTCTGGGATCAGCTATATGCTTCATTCATACTCACATTTCTCTTCATCTCGCATAGAAGCTAATCGTCAATCTAAACAGGAACCAGACGGCCCAGCCTCACAAAAGAGGTCCACCGGAGTTCTCTCTACCTCATCGCTAGTCAATCAAAGCTGTCCTAAGGTCAGTAACGATAAAGTTGATTAGCTAAATTACGGTTTCTGACTGACATCACTGGGACAGAGGACAAAGCTCAACCACGAAACACTCGGTCCTTCCGAGATACTGGAATCAGGTCCGACCGACCCCGCTCCACTTAGACTGGCCCAGCAATCCTCTGGCCTCCCTCCTATTGGAAGCGCCCTGGAGTATTTGGCGAAGGCTACCGATAGCCCAAAGCTAGAACACACCGCGACCAGCAGCTCGGTACCAATCACTCCCGCCACCGAGATCTTTGGAAACACATTCCCCGCCACCCGGCCCGCAAGTGCTACAATGAATGAATGCCCTGGCGACGAAGAGGTGATGCGTCTCAAATTTGAGCTTGCCCAGGCGCAAAACCAGATAACTCGTCTCGATCAAGAACTTGCCTCCACTCGCCAAGGGCACTCGGGCCTGGACCAGCCAACTAGTATCTCTCCAGTGAACAACGAATTCCCTGGTGGAAACCAATCAGCACCTACCATGTCGCGTGTTCCTGGTCTCCATCCCGCCAACACTGGCGGGCATTACATTGGCAGAGAAGGCGCACACCCGTGGTCCGGCTATGATGACAACCGATCTGATACGAGCGATGCTCTCTCAGCAACGGGCTTCAATCGTTCCCGAAATATCTGGGGAGGCATAAAACAAACTCCCAGTGCTTTAGGTCCCAGTGGCCTCCCCCCGGAGATGCCACAAAATGGGCCATGGATTGGGCGAAGCGCGAATCACAGCTATATCGACTCTAGCATGTCTTATGACTCCGCTACTACGAACAGCTTTCGACCGGACCGACTAACTCCGGATTTTGACTTGACTACAAAGCCCCCAAACAATAGACGGGGTAATCGTTATGATTCTCGGTTCGGTGGCCAAGGTTTCGGTGGTTCTGGACAAGGCTACAGCACCCAGCCGAGTTATGGCGGATACGCGTATCCTCAAGGTCAGTACGATCCTAGTGCCATTCCGACCGGCGGTTCACAAAATAGCATGGGTACTGGGGCTTATTCTAACTATCATCCAACACCCGTTGGCACCCCATTGTCTCCCCTGGCTAGTGAATTCACCTCTATCTCGGGTTGCGCTGGGCCATGGAAGTCTGAGGCAAGTTAACAACTCTAAAATCCCGCCTTGGTGAGCTTCCTAACACTATGAGTATAGCAACCTGCTACAACGGAAGGGCAGACATACCTCCCCACCACAGAACCGCTGAACTACCGCCGGCTTCTAGATCGCAATGTCAATTGCAATTGGAAGTATATCGTCGACAAAATCGTTTGCAGCAACGACCAACAAGCTTCCATATTCCTCCAACAGAAACTCAAAGTTGGCACTCCAGACCAGAAGTACGAGATTGTTGAAGCAATTGTCGCCCAAGCTTACCCTCTTATGGTCAACCGTTTCGGCAACTTTTTAGTGCAGAGATGTTTTGAACACGGTACCCCAGAGCAAGTGATAAAGATTGCGGAAGCTATTAGAGGCTGTACCCTCACCCTATCTATGGACCCATTTGGCTGTCATGTGGTTCAAAAGGCATTTGATTCCGTCCCGGAGGACTATAAAGCAATTATGGTCCATGAGTTGTTGCGTCGTATCCCTGAGACAGTTATTCATCGTTACGCCTGCCATGTTTGGCAAAAGCTCTTTGAGCTCAGATGGACCGAATCTCCACCCCAGATTATGAAATATGTAAACGAGGCTCTCCGTGGCATGTGGCACGAAGTTGCTCTAGGAGAGACCGGAAGCCTCGTCGTCCAAAACATCTTCGAGAATTGCTTGGAGGAAGACAAGGTCCGTCACTCTCGCTGTATAATTTAACATGCACATTGTGATACTAACAACCACCCAGAGGCCCTGCATTGAGGAAGTCCTCAGCAACATTGATATCGTTGCACACGGACAGTTCGGTAACTGGTGCATCCAACACATCTGTGAACACGGTGCACCAGCCGACCGCAGCAGAGCTATTGATCATGTCATTCGATACGCTGCTGAATATAGCATGGATCAGTATGCTTCTAAGGTAGTTGAGAAATGCCTCAAGATTGGAGGAGCAGAATTCCTAGCACGCTACCTCGATCGAGTCTGTGAAGGTCGTATCGACCGTCCTCGCATTCCATTGATTGATATTGCAAGCGACCAATACGGTAACTATCTAATCCAATGGATTTTGCAGCACGCCAACCCGCAGCATAAAGAGATTGTGGCCGCTCACATTCGGAAGCACATGGTATCTCTTCGTGGGTCCAAGTTCGGCAGCCGCGTCGGTATGCTATGCACAAATCCCGCCATCGCTACGCGGCCTGGGCCTGGTGCAGGGCCTGGTGTTAGCCGTATGCCCGCTGGGCCTCGCTATGGCGGCCGCGGATACCAATAGTTGCAAGCGCCCCATTGAGATTCATCCTCACTCGATTGAGTTCGAGGTAATGGGAGACCGCCGTATTCCACTAGCCGTAATTTTGCAGCATGCTGGCGTCTGTTGCTTTTCCTGTTGTAGTAAAAATTTTCTTGTTTCTAATATTCAGCTTCCAAATTACCAATACCTCGACGGATTTCAGCTCGATTGTTGTTCGGAGCGATCAACATATGACAAGTCGCACAGAAGCATCATCTGGAGCAGACAATTTACAAATCATACGTCTACGACATCCTACACCCAGCAGGTTACTGCCATGCGTGGGTGCTTTGGACACATTATGGTTATGGATTTTGCGATATGGCGTAGAATGTTCGGAACAGATCACCGTCCTACCCGGCATTTGACCCGGCTTTTACAACCTCGGCGGATCTGGGTAGGGCTCGACCTTCCGTTCACTCATAGTGCCGTACGGCATAGTCATGTCGTATTGTCTCATATAGTTGCGTGGATGGTTTCCTCGGCCCCAACCGCGTAGACATTCTGCAAAGAATAAGATACTCTGTGTTGGTCATTGGAGAATTCAGGTTGCAGTTTTTCAAGTGGTACTACAGAAAGAAAATTCGGTGAGCTGGGAAAGGGTCAATGGGCCTTGAAAGATAATGAAGGAGAAAATCCCATGCTCTTGTATTTTGTGCTATGAAGAGGCAGTGTTACATAGGCTGTAGTTTGTACTAACCAGAAGTTTCCTTACATGCCACTGCATTGTTCGTTACTAGATTAAGAATCTTTTTCCCCTTGCTTCTTTTTTTTCCACGTTACCCTGTCGCTGTGTTGTTAAAATGGGTCGCGTGAACTGTTTCTAGATTATATATAAGCCCCCCCCCCCTTTTTTTCCCCCTCATTTTCAGAAACCTTGATGAGCTTGAGCTATACTGTGCTGACGATCTAAGTAGAGGAAAATGGCAGGAGACTATAAAAAACCAACTCAATCAAATCTGCCCATTATGGGTTCTCTAGTTTGTCATTCTGCCTTGCAGGAATGTATCCTATCTACTAAAAATGGGGTTATGAAAGACAGGTCCGTTCACGAATCACACAAGGTATCAAAAACGGAAGGGACGTAAGTTTTTATGTACGATTCTCCGTCTACTTATCTTCATCTCGCCGCTCAGTTTACTACTTCATTTCCACCTTGAACTCCACGATAGAAATAACTATGCGATATATGTACATTTACTACACATCACGAGTGTGTAGTGTGCACCCCACACAACCTACTTCAGCGGTGACAAAGGGAAAAAAAAAGGGGGTTAAGCCTTTTTCGCATCCTTCGCCGGGATGATGGGCTTTCTTTATAGACGAGCTATCGCGGCAAACATCCCACGTCTATAGTTTTGTCTTCTCTCCGGTTATAAGTTAGTCAATCCCTAGCCCCTATTCTTGCCTCTAAGCGCCGTAAGCAACTTGTCCCATGGGCTTGTCTTCGCCCATACCAGGTGCCATGAAGTTTGTGTCGGGGTTGCCTGTCGCCTTAGCGGCTGAGCACCGGGCCATTGTCGGTGAACTAAGAGATTGAGTTAGTATTCTCTACTGGCCTTTTAGGAGTACTGAATCTCGAACTTACTTCCTGGAAATAACGTCTGTGAAATAAAAATCATTGATGACTTTCTTGAGAGGCTCGCCGGTAGATTTTGCGCCCTTGTTCTGGTCTACTAGCTGAACCTTGCTGAGCTGCTGGAGTGATGTGGGCTCAACAACATCGTAGGCGGCAAGCGCGGGGCTGATTTCGACCATTCTGTCCCGCAGCATGGCGACGTCATCGTATGGGAGAGGAGCGCCGAGGAACTCACTGACGGCACGGATAATCTTCCAGTCTGTGCGAGCAGCACCAGGTAATGAAGTAGCGGCACGGGTCATCTGTACACGGCCTTCGGTGTTAACATAGGTACCAGCCTTCTCTGTGTAGGCGGCCCCGGGTAGAACAATATCGGCAATCTGAGCCCCACGATCACCGTGGTGGCCCTGGTAGACCACAAAGGCGTCTTTAGGGATATCGGCGTCAGCGATCTCATCAGCACCGAGAAGCCAGATAAACTTGGGCTTAGTCTCTGCTACGGCGGGAGATGGTGTTGTGAAGCCAACCTCGAAAGCACCGGCTCTTGAAGCCGCCCTTTGTAAGATGTTGAAACCGTTATGCTCCTCGGTCAGGAAGTTGGCCGCGTTCTTGTCCACGAAGGCACCGATAAGCTCGTAGAAAGCTTTGGCGTCGGGATGGTCAGTGACACCAGAGCCTACAACGATCATAGGCTTCTTCGCTGCTTGTAACTTCTTTCCAAAGGGCCCGGCAAGAGCCTTCTTTAAAGCAGCGAAGTCGGTACCAAGGTGTTCAAACTCAAAGGTTGAGTCCCACGTTTCACCAACAACGCCAATTTCCAGGTCTGACCGTAACCATTGCTTCCGAATACGGGCATTCAGGCCAGCAGCTTCGTGTCTCGGGTTAGTGCCGACAAGAAGTAAGCAATCGACATCTTCTACAGCCCAGATCTTGGAGTTGAAGAGGTAGTTTGAACGAACATCAACACCATGAGCGAGGGGTTGACTTCCAGATGGCATATCCAGAGCGAAGTTGTCATGGCCGAGTTTGTTGGCAAGATCCTTCATTGCTACCAAGGACTCGACTTCTGTTAGCTCACCAGCAATGGCCTTGAACTCGTTTGGCTTAGGCGCTAGGTGTTGGTAAGCGGCACCAATCTCAGTCAGGGCTTGTTCCCAAGTGACAGGCTCAAACTTGTTGTCTCTCCGCACTAGAGGCATGGTGAGGCGCTGTGTCTTTAAACCATCGCAGGCGAATCGGGTCTTGTCGTTAATCCACTCCTCGTTCACTTCGTCGTTGAGGCGGGGCTGAACACGCAGGACCTCAAGGCCACGGCTGTCAACACGGATCGCTGATCCTAGCCCATCTAATACGTCGATAGATTCGGTCTTCTTCAGCTCCCAAGGACGGGCTCTGAAGGCGTATGGTTTCGACGTGAGAGCACCGACAGGGCAAAGATCGATAACGTTGCCAGACATTTCAGAATTGAGGTTTTGCTCGAGGTAGGTACCAATCTGAATATCATTTCCGCGACCAAACGATCCCATTTCCGGAGCACCAGCAACATCGTTCGCAAATCGGATACATCGTGTGCAGTGGATACATCGGTTCATCGACGTCTTGATTAAAGGTCCAATATTCTTATCCTCCACTGCTCGCTTACCACCGATCTCGTGGAATCGGCCTCTATCGCCACCGTATCGCATAGACTGGTCCTGAAGATCACACTCGCCACCCTGGTCGCAGATAGGGCAGTCGAGGGGGTGATTGGCTAGCAAGAACTCCATGACTCCCTCTCTGGCCTTGTGTGTGAGCGGTGAGTTGGTCTTTACTACCATGCCGGGTTGTACAGGCCACGCGCAGGAGGCGACGGGTTTCGGGGCGCGTTCGACTTCGACGAGACACATACGGCAGTTACCGGCAATCATTAATTTTCTGAGCGATGGTGTTAGTGGGATTGGGGGGAGGGGAGGGCCGGAGATGAGATGGTATCCGTACTCATGGTAACAATATCTGGGAACAAGTATGTTAGCTCGTCAAGTCTCAAAGCATGAGCAATTTAAGACAAGATTAGAAGAGAGACAGTCCAAGGAAGCTTGCTGACCTGGGAATTGTGACGCCTGCCTTCTCGCAAGCTTGAATTAATGCTGACCCGGCTATGATTTATTGCGCAGTTAGTGCTTGTTGGTTGGCCTTCTCCGCAGCACCGGCAGGGCGATTGAAAATTGAATTGAATTGAATTGAGTCGCCTTCGTACCTTCAATCGATACCTTCTTCCCGTCTAGAAGCGTGTTAGCATGCAGCCCAGGCTATATCATCACCCTCAAGGCACCGGTAACTGACCAATTGTGAGCTCGACCTCGGCCGGGCGTCGGGGTGAGGCGGAAAA